>JBBBDQ010032672.1:6135000-6147500 GCA_037127315.1 Ascarosepion bandense
AGGAAGGCAGCGGATTGCAGGGTCTGATCAGGTGGATGACGGAACGGGGGTTGCCAGGAGCAACAGAAGCAAACATACTAAGAGCCATGAGGGATAGGGAAACGTGGAGAACCATGATCGCCTACGTCCTGAAGGGACAGGGCACATCGAACAAGAAGACAAATAACCGACAGACAGACACACTAGGCTGAGCTGAAGTCGTACTGGAAACCAATGTCTCTGTCGCCTAGGCTCTGTCCTTGAGAGTAATTAACTCTTGGTTAATATAGGCAAAGACGAGTCCATTATTATTGGGTAACTTCCCACATCTCTTATAAGCAACAAATGCTTTCCGTTCAGTAATTTTCCTTAGGCACTTTTTCTCTGTAGTCTTTTTCTATTTCTGTCTTTCTTATAGTTTTTGTAATGCATGTTGTAGATCAGCAACCAACTAGAGTTAAAGATCAGACGTGAGCATTTACACCTGTTAATATATGAGGAGCTCCCTTCAGCGTTTATCTTCGTTCTTTACTTTAGATATCAAAGATCAAAAGGAAATATCGCCTTGATCTTCATTGCAACGATGGTTTTTAAATGAGATCTTTTACAGCGATAAATTGCTTCAGATCCACGTCATATCATTTATTTCATTACCTTTCTTTCTTTCTTTCTTTCTTTCTTTTATTATTCCCTCAGTTAGGAAATTTTGGTCTCTAATCAGTCTTGAGTTTGTGCTTCAAGTTAAATTAACGATGTGATGTTAAAAACAGATTGATCAGAATCACAACATTGCGTACATGTTTAAAACATGCACAGAGAGGTACACGATTATCTCTTTCTTCGGAATGAAATCATATTGAACGGCCACTCTTCTAGACACTTTCACATTAATACAGAGGTGCCATCCTTGGAGATACACTGTTTCTTATTTCCATCAACAACCCTTCCCATGTTACTTAACTCAGTATTTTTGCTGAGCGCACAACAGTTTACTCCTGGTTTTACATCAAGTGCGACAGGTCCGATAAAGTAAAACGCTGATCTTGATAATGAAATCCAATCAGTTGTTAACTGGGGTAAGGAATGACTTGTAAATTTTAACCCCTTATAATAGAGAATAATATCTTTTAGTACTCACAGAGAACTATTTTTGAGTTCCACAAACATGGCGGGTACTAATCATCACGAGAGAAACTATTTGCGCTTTCTTGGTCTTACAATTGATTATATTGAATCAGTTGCTGTTTTTGCTGCTAGGATGCTTGGTTTGCTGTGTCTTGCCAGACTATAGTTCTCGCCAGAATGCATTTTGCAGGTTTATAGATCTAACATTCGACGGTGGATTGAATATTGCTGGCATATTTAGTTTGGTACCACAGCTATATATCTCGTGTTTCTGAACAAAATCCAAAGAAGAGTTTGCAATATTTACTGTTCCTGACCTGTCAAATCTTGTAAATATATATTTTTAACATTCTCTTTTTCTCTTTCTCGAACACTCACACACAGACACACACACACACGTTTATTCATGTAAGCTAAATGTTTAATCTGTTCAAAGAAGTAAATATAGATTATCCACGCACATTTAATTATTCATGTTCTGGAGAATAGTCTCTAATTACATATATATGCGTGCGCGCGTGGTTCCGGACGCGCGGGTACGTGTCTGCATATTTCCCAATGTCTTGGTAATGAAATCATTGAATTTTTGTGGCGACAGCATTACATTAATTACTCTTGATACGGAGGGAAAAAAAGCATTATTTTTTTTTTTTTTAAATTTCAAATGAAGATATTTTTTTTCTCGTTTTATTTTACGCTAGTTTAATGACTTTATACTGTTTCGCTTTTATTACAAGGCACTGGATTAATTAAAAATTTCGGTATCTAGACCAAAATGTAGCAGACGAGCCATATATTGACCCCCCCCCCTATAATATAGATGTTGCTTTGACTATTTTGGCCACGGTAGCAACGAGGGTTAAATATATGATTTTTTTTTCTTTGTTTAAACGTTTGCATTACTTATTGTCAATCTCTATATTACACGAGCTGAAATCATTAAAATACTATTGTAAAATTTCTTTCCAATCTGAAAAATGATCCGAACAGTACTAGAAAAATATAAAATAATTTTGTTGCTTTTAACCTATATATTTATATGCGTGTATTTATTTAGAATTTATAAGATAAATATTTTATAATATCAATACAATTGTAGCCAATTTGTTTCGACACTAACTGTGGCTTATCATGTTAGTGTCGAAACAAAATGGCTATTTCTGCTGTGATATAACATATTTATGTTATAAATTCTGAATAAATATTTATTCGCTCTACATTCTATTGACTACTTTTGTAAGAATAGAGATTTTAGGTCTATGGAATTTTATACCATTCATACCTGTTTTATACTTATATATATATATATATATATATATATACTATATATATACTATATATACTATATATATATATATATATATATATACTAGCATCATAATCCGGCATTGCCCGTGTAACTCAGAACATTTTAGTAGTAAGAGCAGATACTGACTAAATGAATTTAACATCAAAAATAAAAATTATTTATTTTGTTAAAGCTTTATTTTTTTTTAATTATTTTTTCTGAAGTATGAAATATTAAATCTGAAAAAAAAAAAGACTTAAATAATTAAATTAAATATTGGCACTTTTTTATTTTTTACATATTTTGTTTTTGTTTGAAAAAAAACTTTTTTATATATTTCTGTTGTTTCAAAATTACGGAGAAAAATATTCAGTTTTTTGTTGACCGAATGAATTTTTAAAACGTCGGAAAAAAAATTAAATATAAAGGCGCATTTTTTTTTTTTTTATTAAAAAATATTTTAGTCGCGTTTGGCACATGTGCTTTGATTTCTGTGATGTAATTTGGCAACCACCTGAGACTTTAGATGTTTTACGGAGCAAATGTAAACAATCGGCCCCAATGGCCAAAAAGTGCGAAAGGGAAAATTGGTGAACTTAAACTGAAAAATTATGTATCTACCTGGCTTCCCTGTAGAATGGGTCCCTAGAATGTTTGAATGGCGTAGCTTAAAAATGTAGGCGTGCATAGGGAACAGTCACACACAGATTGCCTATATATATATATATATATATATATATATATATATATATATATATATATATATATATACAGAGAGAGAGAGCGAGAGAGAGAGAAGTGATTGGGAAATTTACCGCATGCTTGTTGTTTGTGATTATCTTGACTGCACAGTAAAGTAGTGTAAATTTGGCACCGTCAGTAAGTAAAAGAGTAATATTATGCAATTAATTCTATCATAAATTTGGAAACTGAATGATTGGCATTCGCGCCAGAATCTCTAATACGAACATTACAGAATGTTTGTCTGTCGACCTGAGGACAGTGTAACGGATTCGGGAAGAATTGGATGATATATACAGTCAACATTATGGTGTTTGTAGTGATTACTAGTGATGACGACGTTTTGCCACAATTCATCTTCTTACGGGGCCTTAAACTAAACACGGAGGTCTACATTAAATACATTCAGGGGCTAGTTCTGCCTTGGGTCAAGAAGGGTGGCTCCTAGATGACCCTATGTATAGTAATAGCACTGTACACCATGCCACACAAGCAGGAGGACCCGATGATGGCTTCTGAGACTACACCATCCCTTACATCTGTCCACCTAACTCATCAGACGGCAGCACCATAGATTATTATGTGTGGGGTGCCGCAGAGCAAGAGAGTAACAAAACAACTTCGAACACAAAATAGGAAATGAAGAAAAGGATTATGGCAGCATTTAAAACAGGGAAACCGTCAAGAATTTCTGGAGATTCTGAAGTAGTCTGGAGTCAGTGGTTGAAGCCAATGGCGATTTTATTGAATAAATTTACTCTTTTAAATGTATTTTTGTAATGTTGCTAAATATATATGTAAAAATGCGATATCAGTATTATTTTCAATTTATCCATCTGTGTGAGTATGTGTGTGTGTGTGTGTGTGTGTGTGTGAGAGAGAGAGAGAGAGAGAGAGAGAGATTTTGTATTAAACGTAACCTCTTATAGACATATGCCAATATAAATATCTGCCTTTTTTATTCACACAGTAATGCATGTTTGTTGCACATTCATTTTAGTACAAGACTACGAATTGCATTTTACACGGAGCACGATGAAATTCATTTAATTATCTTTTCGCAAACAAATTAAATAAGTTCCAGAAAAAAAGAAAAAAAACAAAGCTTTCAAAAATGAAAGTGAAAATAAACATGACACTGAATTTTAGATATTTTTCCCCCGTTGTATCTTGACCTTCTAGCCGCATCCACCGTTGCTGTCTGATTCGAATGCTGATTCATTGGTCGAATCAAATGTCAGTGCATTCCGCTAATGAAAATTAACAAAGGACGAATGCAATAACTCTGACGATTGTTTTTTTCAGTTTCGTATCATTTCATCCATTTTCGCCTCTCAATATCACTTGATTAATAATTTATGATGCATGATTTGATATTTGCTAAATGACATGAACAAATATGGTGATCAGTATCGAATCTGACTGAAGCAACGTTTGGCGCTTGTTTACACAGCGTTTGCACGATCTCAGCTTGAGAAAATCAAATAGACTTCTTCTTTATGCGCCGTGTCTCATCATGACGTAGGCGATTGTAGCTCTCTACAACTTGCTGTCCCTTATAACTCTTAATATACTTTCTCTTTCTGTTATTCCTCATACCTCCTGTTCCGTCATCTATTTACTCAAGTTAACTCTGTATATACGTTGTTTTCCTATGTCCTTCTTGCCCTGTCTCGCGAATATGATATTTTCCGAGCCCTCCTTCCTCACTATGTGCCACAGAAAATCTCAACTGCCTCTTTTACTCTGTTAAGTATTAGTTTTCTTTTTTGTTTCATTCTCTCCAAATCACACGTGTCAAACGCGATTAAAATACGTTTTTATTAAAAAACAAACAAACTGAGCCTTTATATTTAATTTTTATTCCGAAGTTTTAAAAATTCAGTTGGGCAATAAAAAATGTGAATATTTGTTCTCATCTGTATATCATTGCTTGAACCGGCTTCTAATGCTCCAGTGTGAGCGGCTTGGTGATAGTAGTCGTGGCTCTGGGAGGCACAGTCCTATGGGCAAAAGGAGCTCAGCAGAATTCCACCACGTAATATGTTAATGGAGGCGCTATATCGAGTTTAATTCGTTACCTTTTCGTCACCGGGGTCTGTGGTACAGTTGGTATGACATTCGCTTCATAACGCAACTGTCTGAGTTTCAATTCCTGGTAGTGGATGCGCACTGCTGATGAGTCCCAAATATAGGACGAAACGCCTGTCCAGTGCTTTCTGCATTCTGTTGAGGTTGAATAAAACTCGATAAATTACTTAATATTTCAAATCCTCCTACAAATTCTCATCTGTATATCGTTGGTTGAACCGGCTTGGTGATAGTAGTCGTGGCTCTGGGAGGCACAGTCCTATGGATAAAAGCTCAGCAGAATTCCACCACGTAATATGTGAATGAGCGGTGCTATATCGAGTTTAATTCGTTACCTCTTTGTTGCCGTTGCTCACATTTCTTCTGTAAATCGTCTGTAGAATAGGTGTCAGAAGAGATAGCAAAAATACATTTACTACGATCTATGAAAGACTGCAAATTATAGGAAACTATGATTGCCAACTTCTTGAAGAAACATAGAGTACTAAGTAATATAGAGGGTCATAGCGGCATCACCGACAGACTGAATGAACTCTTCCACCCATTGCTTATACCACCTCTCACAAGAGGTGAGAGGGAGTAGCCCGAGGAAAGTACCCTCAGAGCGGCCCGAAATCAGCCGAGAGTCGGTGTACGAACTCTGCTTCCTTAACGACCATTACGAGTCCCAGTTCTAAGGCCGAGGGTCGAATCATAGTTTTCCACACTAACTCGTATTATCGTTCCTACTAACCATGTTCCAAGTATTGTATTCTTTCCGTATTTAATATATATTCGTATTTTCATATTAGTTGTTTTTGCGTTATTCATGCTGGACCTTCAACTGGGTCCACGACAGAGAGTATCTTACTGTTGATGACAGAGCGTTTTCAAGTGTATTTTCTGTCGTCTTCCTAATCAGGGTTTAGGTAGACGTGGTGCCCTTCCGTTGCTCAGATAGTCTTATACCTAATATAGCTATCATTATCATTTATCCGTCACACCCAGATGGTGCATAGGGCAGCAACTTTTTTGTCACTGTAACAAACTGTTTTTACGGGGTAGGGTTGTTAGCCCTGCGCCCAACCCCCAAACCTGAAGGACCGGTCGACAATACTTGGTCCTTATGTTTACAGCACCTGGTATTCACAAATGTTCACCCATTTAAGTACTGACCAGGCTCGATATTGCTTAACTTCGGTGACCGGACGGGAACCGGTGTATTGAACACAATATAGCCGTAGACAATATCGCTATTATTCGTTATAATTATGTTTACTGGGTGTGAATAGAAAATGAGTGTCTTCAGGTCAAGCTAAGGATTAGTTGATCCACTCTTTTGTGGTTTTCAATGTTTTCGGATTGACGTAGGAACATTAAAAATCAGCTTCGTAATAATGAAAAAAAAATTATTTTACACAAAAAATATTTACTTTTCAAGATAATTTCCTTGCTTGTAAATGCCGATAATTATACAGAGAAAACTGTAAAATCAAAATTCACCTAATACCTACGTGTATAGTTGCGAAATTATTGATCCAGTTTACAGTGCCTGTCTATGTACGCGCGCGGAGATGAAATCCACTTGCCAAAATATACTCAACTGGCCATTAAGTAACGGTTCATTTTATTAGTATTCTCATGACAGATTATATCTTTTTTTGCGAACATCGTGAAATTAAGTGACTTTCTCCGTCTACACATGAGAGCATATATACAGAATAAGATAATGCGTGAACAAATAGAATTAAACGGAACATATCACTCACATACGTTGTCTAGAAATATAAAAGTCATAAAATCATGAGAGATTAAAAAATCTCTGGTGGCCTGGAGAATATCGATTAGCTGCAAGTACGTTTGAGGGAATTCTAAGCAATATTGATAGCATTCATATTTTTTAGGTTAAAGATCACGCACATGGTCACAGACACACGCACCACCATGTATATATGCAAGTATGTGTGTGTGTGTGTGTCTATGTGTGTGTGTCTGTGCGAAGCCGACAAGTTTTATAATATTGTATATAACATTATATTTCTTAAAGAGAATCGGTAAATTATACAGTAAGCATGCATTTCGTCTATTACTAATACAAGTCTCTCATTTTGCACAAGATATAATTATTAATATTCCCATTATTACGTCTCCTTTCTAAAGTGTTTCTCGAATTGGCTCCACTCTCCAATTGGTCTCCGTTATGAAATTGCAAATTCTATAATAGTCAGTCTTGGATCTTCAATATACAGGGTGTCTCAAAAAATGTACTCACACTTTTACTGTCTCTAATATGCTTTTTTTTAATTTTTATCCAGGTGTAATTAATTAATCAGAGTATAGCAGGAAAACAACTTAGTTTAAAAGAGAGGAAGTTTGTTCTGAAATTGAGGTGCAAAAACGATTCAGAACGGAATTCACAAAACCGTCACCAATGCGCCGGTTTATTGCTCACTTCAGAGACAAACTTGAAGCAGATAGAACCGTCCAGAACGTCAACAAGAAACGCTCTGGACAACCACGGACATCCACGAACCCTGGAAAATAAGAGCAGGTTTGTTTTTTTGTTTTTTTAATCGTATCACCCCGAGCAAGGCGGTAACGCCACTGATGTGCAGGGAGCTACGTAATAGTGAAAAGACTAAGAGAGGAAAAGAGAAAGCCGGAAACCACATCCTAAACAGGGAACAAGGGATGAGCCTCTTAACCTGTTCAATAGACGTGGGTGGAGTGTGAACCGGGCAATAGATAGATCTATCTACTACAATTGAAAAAAAAAAAAAAAAAAAAACACAAAGTGAGAAGATTGGAAAAGAGAAAGCCGGAAACCACATCCTAAACAGGGAACAAGAATTTCTTATCACATTTGCATTTGATTAACTAAGGTACCTTCACTTTTTCAGCATAAATATTCGTATTCATGAAAATCAGTTCTTTTCAAAGTAAAAAAGAAAAAAAATTATCAATCACTATCGGATTGTTATCAAGCGACATGTGAAAAAGAGGAAAAAAAAAGGCAGTTCCCGATAACAAACTTCAAATTCGTAAAATATGGGAAGCAAAAAGAGAGAAAAAGAAAATGTTATACGTATTTTTAAAGTAAGTTGACAAGAAAACTCCTTCGATCACCACAGAGATCACTTCGACAAACTGGTCAGGAAACCCACATCTCAAAAGATAGCGTCTATTCCATCATAAAGCGTCTGGACAATAATGGTAATCAATTTAAACATTTGCGAACATGATTCTTCAATTAAATTTTCCTTCTGTATTTGAAGCTATTCGATTTCATTCTATGTTCATAAATAAAGGTTTTCTAGTCATTCAAAGTGTGAGTACATTTTTTGAGACACCATGTATTAGCAATTGTGTCATTAGTTCTTCCCAAAATGAGGGTGACCATAGTTTGATATGAAATGAACGCATCTTCCCTCACTTCTTTCAGACTTCTTTCATGATTAATCTGTACGTCTAGATTCTCCTTATCATCTATTTATGTGTGTGTTTTTTCATCATTGTTATTTGAAATTTGTCCTAGTTTCCTAATTGTAGTAGATATTACCGTCATTTCTAAGCACATAACTTATGAAACCTTTAGATTTGTCTAGTTTCGGGATAAAAACTTTCCCTAGAGAGGCAGTAATATAGAAATATATAAATGAAAACGACTTATTTTTTCTTATTTTTCTATGTTAGTCTAGCAAGTTTTCAAGAATCATTTGACCGAATGCAGCATTCTGCACTGTGAGCAAGAATTAAGTATTACAATAAAGTTCAAAAGCTATTCATTAGCATGTCTCAGCTGGGGGTAAATAAACTAAACCCGTTCCCACTTGTGCGGGATCTACGAGTAATTTTCGCATAAGCATGCGCGCCCGGAATGCCCCACTTAAAAAAAAAACGGACTTTTGCCACATCATTCGTTGTGGGGAGAAACGGAAAATACCGCTTTTAGCAAAAGTGTAATCTTCATTGAATGAACTGTTGGTGACTAATTCTCCACGCCACCTGGGGTGTGTTAAAATTGTCTTCTCTCTTTTACACGCTTCGACATCTCACTGGAATTGAAGAATGATTGCTTCCATGGGAGGATACTCCGATACAATCAGCATCGTCACATGTGGTTCTACAGAATGATGCTGCGAATATCATGGATCGAGCATGTGAGGTCATGGAAATAATAGAAACAAAAAGGAAATTAATACTGAGCATCAGGAAGAGACAGCTGAAGTTTCTTGGACACGCAATGAGGAAGGAGGGCTTGGAGAATCTGATACTAACAGGCCAGATAGAGGGGAAAAGAGACAGAGGAAAACAAAGGATAACATATTTGAAAGACCTAATCAGGTGGATGACGGTACGAGGATTGCATGGTGTAACAGGAGAAGGCGTGCTTAGAGCCACCAGGGATAGGGAAACGTGGAAGGCCATGATCGCCTACGTCCTGAAAGGACAAGGCACATGGAAGAACAATGTTGAACTGAGAGTCAGTAAAAAAGAAAAGCTGCGCTGACAAAACCATCTTGGAGGATACCTCGAAAAAATATGGAATAGAGAGATAATTACCGAGAAAGCAACACATGAGAATCTGCAAGAATTTCCTCATGATGAATATCAACATAAATAGACAACATCTGGAAACAGTGAAAAGATTTTATAAGTACATTGACGCCATTATGAAGACGCGTCAAAGGCGGAAGTACTGGCAACACCTACGCAGTCTGCAAAGACATTGGCAAGTCGAGAGAGAGAGAGAGACAATAACATTGGCGTCAAAATAAATTTGACGCAGCTGCAACTACTTAGGCTATTATATATATATATATATATATATATATATATATATATATATATATATACCCTTGACTCTCACAGCAGTGTTTCACCGAAGAATCCAAGCAGTGAAAGCAAGATACTTCACAAGACATCTCCAAGAATCTTCTACAAAAACCATAGAATAAATGAAAGCGTTAGAAAATGTATCAAACCACACGTTCTTTATTATGAAGACCATCTGGCTACAGTAAGAAAGAGAGAGAGAGAAATTACATGGTATGTCCAAATTTGTTTCACAAGTAGGGCATTTTACTGAGTGGAACATCCTACTTCCCACTGGAAGACGTAGGGAATAAGGATGATTCCAACATTTGAATGCAGGGAAGCAGATCTTTGCCTCAAAGTTTGAGCTGGGGATATGTAAGAATGAAGCCCGTCCTAACATTTGATATGGATGTATCGATAGGATAGCAATAGACACCTACAATTTTGAACTTATATCTAATAAGTGACCATTGGGCAGACATACCCGATTTTGGTCTGATCGCAGTTTTTTTTTTTTTTTTAATCATTTCACCCACTTTTTTTTAATCATTTTTTAATCATTTTTTATTTTTTTTTAATCATTTTTTTAATTTTTTAATTTTTTTTAATTTTTAATTTTTTTTAATTTAATTTTTTTAATTTTTAATTTTTTTAATTTTTTAATTTTTTTAAATCATTTTTTAATCATTTTTTAATTTTTTTTTAAAAACTTTTTTTTAATCATTTTTTAATCATTTTTTTAATTTTTTAATCATTTCACCCACTTTTTTTTTTTTAATCATTTCACCCACTGTAGCCCCCTGCACATCAGTGCAGGGGGCTACATAAATGTAAAAAGATTAATTAGAATGAGGAGTACAAACTAGTTAAAAAGGAACAATAGAAAGCTGAGAAAGCAGGTGCGATGACAGATACGTAGGTGGAGAGAAAGGGAAGGTTATACGGGGGTGGGGAGAGAGCTAGAGTCCAGTGGTTAGTAGATGAGTATTGACTTTGCATTTAAATTTCTGGAGGTTGTAGCCGTCAGGAAAGCAAGAATACGGGAGCGAGTTCCACAGGCGGGAAGTGCGAGAGAAGAAGCTGCAGGAGTAGAATTGTCGTCTGCATTTGGCTAACCTGACTGTGAATGGGTGGGACCCAGTTGCCAGTCTGGTTGCACGAGTAAACACCTGTTGAGGAGGCATCAGTGACTTAAATTCGACTGAGCAGAAGCCATGAAAGTATTTATAGAACAGACAAAGGGAGGCCACATTTCGACGATGGGGAAGTGGCTGCATTCGAGCCACCAGATCAGTACCTATCACATTACAGACTCTCCTTTGGAGCCTGTCAAGAACACTGAGGAGAACGGCAGGGGCACCTGACCATAAATGGCAGCAGTACTCCATGCACGGACGGATGGTTGACTTGTATAGTTTTGTAAGAACATGGATTTGGTGAAGGAATCAATTACTTTTTAGAATTGATCGTTCTGGGGCTACGGCAGCGACACTTTATTTTATGGGACACGCATCGATGGTTTACGCACATGCGTTGATTTAGAAAATTTATCAGACAATACGTTCGTTGTCATGAAGTCTATCTGACCACATTGTAAAAGAGAGAACTTAGAGAATCTTTCCATGTGACCATGATTCAACGACCAAAGGAAATATGAGACGTGTCAGCCATTATAAGAAATTCACAGGTATTATGACTGCGCAAACAGGGAAGAGACCCTATAGTATATCCTCCAAAAATATGCGTTTTTAGAGCAGTGCCTCTACGATTACGGAGACAATGCTGTTGAAAGTGTTAATGAATTAGAAGCAATATTATATTTAGTCAGTCAGTTAATTACCATACGTTATACAAGCTTGTTGAAATCAAGGTGAATTCGTTGCACAAATACCCTTGGAAAAGGTATTAATACGTCTTTTCCCTCCAGTTATGTATTAAATAACAGGGCAGATTGGGTTCTATAGCCTTGGCTGGCAACCATTCTACCGCAGAAAGTAATGGCAACCTACTGCGGGATAATCTTCTGCCCAGTCAGTCATGTCTCTTTCGAGATATGATCGCCCAGGCGTATATCAAATATAACACTAAATTGACTGACAGATACACGCTTTGGCGATCAAGTGTCTTTCGAGACATGAGTAACTAGGTAGAAGATTTTATTCTCGCAGTAGGTAGTCATATCTTTATGCGGTAGATTGGTTGCTAAAGAAGGCTTTAGAATCCAATCTGTCATGCTATTTAACCCATAGATGGAGGAAAAAGAGATGAATTAATACCTTCCCAAGTGACTAAAATGAATTCGACTGGAATTCGAATCTTCTAGATCTTATACCGATATCCATTGTTCCACAATGCACGATTGATATTATATTAAGCAGACTTAAATTTTAAAATGTGTGATAAATGAAAATCTCACGCTAAAGAAATTTTTGCGTTAATAGATGGGGCAAGTTTATTGAGCTTCCTTTGTTTAACATGA
>JBBBDQ010032672.1:6152500-6170000 GCA_037127315.1 Ascarosepion bandense
ATTCTTGGAGATTGAAACCGTCGGGAAAGCAAATACACAGAAGAGAATTCCACAGTGGGGAAGTGAGAGAAAAGAAGCTGTTGGAGTAGAATTTGCGTTTACAATTCATTGGTTTCATAATAAAAGAGTGGGACCTAGTTGCCAATCTTGTGGCACGAGGAAATTCATATGTAGGGGGTACAAGTGAGCTAAGTTCATCGGAGGAGAAGCCTGAAAGTATTTGTAGAAGAGACACAGGGAAGCCACAATGCGTCGGTGGAAGCGACTGTATCCTAGCTGCCAAGTCGGGATCGAACATATTACAGATTCCCTGTTGGATTCGGTCGAGGACACCTAAGTGGATAGCAGGAGCACGTGACCAGATATGGCAGCAATACTCAATGCACGGGCAGATGGTAGACTTGTATATGTGCAGGATTGTTTCGTACGGGAAAAACTTCCTGGCCCTACACAGAGAAACGACATTTTTAGCAGCGGATTTAGCTATGGATTCTATATAGTTATTCCACTTGAGGTCTGATTTGAGAGTTAATCCGAGGAGACGTAGTGCTTTACTTTCAGGGAGAGAAGCCTGATCCATGTTAATGGGCGGGAGGAACGATTGTCTGTGGTGGTTATTAGATAGCTGCTTCGTTTTGGAAGCATTAAAATTTACGAGCCATTTCTTACCCCAGTCCATCACGGATTGAGACTATTGGGTAGCTCCGGTACAGATTTATCAAACATATTCGATTTGATCTTATCTCAATTTTGTAAGGGCAAGGACTGAGTGAAGGTGTCAGTCACATTTTGGAGCGGTTCGTTTTTGTGCTACGGCAGCTACGCTTTATTTTAGGGGACACATAACGATCGTATACGCACATGCGTTGATTTGTGAATCCCCAAGATTTTATAAGCGAAAAAATGGTTGGAAATACCGTAAGAGCGTTTTCCATTTTCAGCTTTTCTTCCAAGTAATGCTACCTCTTCATCAGGCGTACAGATTACGCATCTAACTTTCTCTGTTTATGTTGTTTGTTGATTGGCGTCATTAGTGGTGATTTTACAACATTCAGACATCAGCAGTGGGATCTGTGCTTGATGTTAAATTTTCAGTCGCAAGCTTTCTAATTAAATGCCAGAGAGCTAGCAAACTGCCTGCCTTTATAGCAGCACAAATCTAGGTATTTTAAATAAAAGTAGATTTTTATAATGCACACGCATACATGAGCATGTGAAAGATATAATTACGGAACCATAGTTGTATCTGTGTGTCCTGATATTTATATATGATCCTGTTGAATATGATCTGACAACTAAACGCCCTCTTATGTATATTTATCTACATGTGAATGGCCGATTGCTACACGTTTCCGGCCACATACCTTTGCAAGGGCGAGTAAGAAATCTTTACTACCGGCGAGATCTCAAGCCTCTTGTGGTTGATCATGCAACTATGCTGACAGAACCATAGTTACTTTCTATGGTAGCGCAAATAATCAGGCGTGATCTTTTATTCTGAACAAAACTAGCACAGTCACGCCCTCGGACACGATGACTTGTGAATTCGGTCGGCGGCTTCTGACCAATTCCAGCTAACCAGTTTTATTCACAAGGTTTTGGTTAACACGTGGCATCTCTGCCAAGAGATTTTCAAACCAGATCATATATATATATATATATATATATATATATATATATATATATATATATATTAACATGTCCTGTGGACATAGAAGAATCCAAACGTGTATCCTTTACATATAATGGTAGGATAACCCTCTACGAGATGTCTAAACATATATATATATATATATATATATATATATATATATTAACATGTCCTGTGGACATAGAAGAATCCAAACGAGTATCCTTTACATATAATGGTAGGATAACCCTCTACGAGATGTCTAAACATATATGCATGTATATATATATATATATATATACATATATATTAACATGTCCTGTGGACATAGAAGAATCCAAACGAGTATCCTTTACATATAATGATAGGATAACCCTCTACGAGAGCTCTAAACATATATATATATATATATATATATATATATATATGATTAATACAAATATAATTTGTCATATTATATTCAGTATCTTGTTTCTGCATAGATCATGCATGTACTGTTTTGGAATTTACATTTTGAAGGGGTTTCATAATTAACAGTCGTTTTTTTCTTAATTACGTGAAACTTTATAGTAATGTTGAAGGTGAATATGAAATAATACACTTCACAATATTTATCTTAGCGTTATTTCTAACCGGTCAGAACACAATTCACTGGCAGTCTACATGAAAATAAGTTTCATATTAAGCCACCACTTATTATTTACATTGTTCGGACTGTTGTCTTCATCTTTCAAGGCACGTTTACGACGTTTCGGCCGTTGTACGCTCCAGCTTTCTTCAGGTAGCGTGGTATTGAACACAAATTTTTGGGGGTCAGTTACTGGAATTAACCAACGGTTGTATCCATGGGCCATGTGATGATCTTATAACTCAGCAGTGGTGAACAAATATCTTTTGAGAGTTCAGTTTAAGGGAGGTAACTACATGACTACCTTAATTAACATCGAGCACGGAATGAAAATGATATACCTCGGTGGTCGAAATAAAGGTTTCGGTTCGTTTTAGTATCTGATGAAGGTCGGAGCGTACAACGGATGAAACGTCGTAAACATGTCAATAAAGATTAGGGCAACAGTCCGAACAACGTGAATAATAATGTAAATACTACCTCATCTCAGAAGTATAAACAAATACTGAAGCTACCAATAGTTTTTTTATAATACTCTGTCTCTGTCTCTGTCTCTCTGTCTCTCTCTCTCTCTCTCTATATATATATATATATATATATATATATATATATATATATATATCGAAAGTAAACAATAAGAAACGAAGGTAGTAAAATAGAAGTGAAGAAAATGTGTGTGTATTACTCAGCTTGAATGTGCAAACGTATTAAAATGTATAAACAAATACGCAATTATACGGTTCAATGATAGAAAGAAAAACGTGAAGAGAGAGATAAAGAGAGAGAGAAAGAGAGAGTTATAGAGAGAAAGAGAGAGCGAGTGAGTGAGAGAGAAAGGTAACAATATTTTGGCATATCCACATACACACTTAAATATATCTACTTCTGCACGCACAGATCTGTCTATTTGTCTGTCTGTCTGTCCATCTGTCTGTCTGTGTCTGTCTGTCTGTCTGTGTCTCCCTCCCTCTCTCTCTCACTCTCTCTCTCTCCCTCTCTCTCTCTCTCCCTCTCTTCACGCTGTTTTTCTTTCTTTGTACATTTTAATACACATTCAAGCTGAGTAATATACACTCACACCTTTTGTTCTCTTCCCTTTTACTACCTTCATTTCTTATTGTCTACTTTCGATTTTATGATTTGCTTCTCATCCGTTCTCAAACACTCTCTTTGGAACTATCTAAACAGTAACATTAATCAGTAACTATCAAAATGGCTGAAGCTAACCTCTAGTAGACTGAATCATTGCACCTTATTGGGCTAACATTTTCCGCTAGTATAAATTGGAAAGATCTATTTTGTATATTAAATCATTTGCTATGTCTGCTGCTATAAACTTTAGTTCCTAGTGTCGTGCTAGCCAATTTTTCTCTCTAGAGTTTATTTTGCATATTTATAAGTCACCCTTGAATTGAATACTGTTGCCACATCTGCTCTCGTGCTCCTGCGATATATTTAGAGATTCTTGATAAAATCAAAAGGTAATCAGCCATATCAATGATCCTCACCTGGCATATCGGTTTCTGTCACTTTCCCACCACCATAGTGTAACTTCTCTGAACCATTTTTTTATAACAACCTGCATAGTAATTATTCTGATGAACTTCCCTCTACGGTAGTTAAACTTTATCAAATCAAGTCCAGTACTGGACTGGTTTTGGTTCAGTCGTTATCGGCGTAGAACGAGAAACCGGACAGTCGAGTTCGAATTCCAATTGAATTCGTTGCATTCACATGCGCACAAATACACTTGGGAAAGGTATGAATCCGTCGCTTCTCCCTCCAGCTATGTATGAATCCAGCTGATTGCAGACAAATCGGGTTCTATAGCTTTGGTTGACAACCGCTCTACTACACAACGTAATGGCAACCTACTGAGGGATTATCTTCTGCCCAGTTAGTCATGTCTCTTTCGAGACATGATTGCGAAAGCTTGTATCACGTATGGCACTTAACTGACTGACAGACTAGATCGGTTACAAGGTCTCATCAATTACACTTAAACTGGTTATATGCAGCTGTAACGTATATGCTAATAGTTTCTGTTATTGCATTTTTCGCACCTGAAACTTTCTTCAGTATCCTTGCTTCCAGGTCAACTTTGATCTGCAAAAATGTGTATCTGGTGTTAACTATTATCTACGGTTTTCTTAATTCTTGCTCTTTTATTCTCAGGTGTATGTATTTTTTTTTTTCTCGTGTTCTTTAACTCTCAGTAATCCCTCGGCTTTTGCGGGCGTTATTGCCTTATCTAGGGTGAATTTATTAAAAAAATAATCACATGAAAATTACATGATAACCTATATCGTACAAATGACATATTCATCCAAAGACACAGATGTTGTCTGTTGCGTAAATCTGGTTGGAATTATTATAAACTTACACTTCTATACAGAAAAGAACACACGGTGTATGCTAATTTTCAATCTGCGATCGATTTTGATAAAAAAAAATCCATGACAACAAAGACAGAATCCCAACCTGGAGATAGATAGATAGATAACAAACAGAGAGAATCAGTAGCCGAAGCGAAAATCCAGTTAAAGCCACGTGAAGAATAAAAGAAAAAAGAAAGAAGTGACATTAATCAGTAACGAGTGGTTTGGTGGAGCCGTTTCCCCAGTGAGGTGACGTCATTTTGATGGTGTCAGTTCCGGTAGGAGGAGCACCTACCGTTGTAGTCAAGCGGAAGTGATATCACTTGGATATAACATGACCGGTGAGCAATACAATCGCAGCAATAGCAGCAGCAGTAAAACAACAACAACAACAACAATAACAAGTAGTACGACGAAGGTAAAGGCATAAGTGCAAATAATTTACACGACGATGACGACAACGACGATGATGATAAAAATCATGATCGCTACGAAAAACACTATTTACAGCAGCGTCGCTGGTCTGAGAACAAAGCATGCATTCTACTGGTTGCCAAAATCATGACGTCAACCTCAAGAATAAAAGCGTTTAGCATATGGCAACGGATAGATTTTGTTGCACGTTGTTGCATCTTAGAACTGACGTCAAAAAAGGAAACCAACACACGAGTTTATTGCACCTGACATAATTCATTTTATTGTCCCTATGGTACTGCTCAAAAACATTGATTAATTATAGAGCTTCTCACACAATTACACAGATGCAATACACTCACGTAAACAGATGCACACACGCACGCATTTATACGTATACAAGACTGATCGTGTATGTCATCTATCTCTCCCGACACACACACGTATATTTATTGGTGTGTGTGTGTGTGTGTGTGTGTGTGTGTGTGTGCGCGTGAACCCGCGTGCTCGTGTGTATTAGATTTTATTTTGGAAGACTACCTAAGTACCTATCCTAATTCACATATCTACACCCAATCAAACAGCAGTTTACTGTTTAATAGAACGGCGGGTCGTAATATACATATATATATATATATATATATATATATATATATATATATATATGTGTGTGTGTGTGTGTGTGTGTGTGTGTGTGTGTTTGTGTGTGTCCATGAGGTGTATGTGGGCAATGCAGACATCAGAATCAATCTGTCCGTTTCACGACCCAAGTGGTCTTGATGTCCTATCACTTCAAATATAAAATTGACACTCATCATGCAATGATGATTTCTAGGTCCACAATGTCGATACTTATAATTCACGCACACACACACACACACACACACACACACACACACATACGAAATACGAAGTGATTTACAAATTATATATATGTGTGTGTGTGTGTCTGTGTGTGTGTGTGTGTGTGTGTGTGTGTGTGTGTGTCTAATCTTACAATGACTTTCCCTGCATCCATGTATACATATGCGTAGGCGTAGATGCATGTGCACTTTATATATGCTTTTGTGTAGATGTCCTTTTTGTCTTTTTTTTTGCGTATTTGTAAATGTATTTGTGTATATATGTAGGTTAAAAATGACAGGCAAAATGTTGTAGTTAAGTTTTTACATAATTTTTTATGTGATTTCGTATTATTTTTTTTCTTTTCAATAGATAAATTATATAAAAACTCTATCCGTAACATACTTGTCGATAATGCAAATATAACAGCATCATTCACATATAAAAAAGACTAAAAATAATGAAAGTATTATTAATTTTTAAAAAATTTCAACACTTAATAATATCATCGATGTACACGGCCACTATGTGCTGACCGTATTTGATAAATAAAGTATTTCTACCACTCTAGATACACAGATAAAACAATCTATGTATTCTGTTAAAAGTAAAATAAAATTAATCCTTAATAATGGCTAAATGTATAGCCGAAACTTCTCAGATAAATGAAACATTCAGATAATTTTTATATAATTTATGCACTGAAAAGAAAAAAAGTGCGAGTTCACATAAAAAAAATGTATATATAAAACTTAACCATAGCATCTTGTCTATTCTTTTTCAAGAAACTTGCATTAAACAGGTATTTTTGTCTATTTATATATATATATATATATATATATATATATATATATATATATATATATATATATTAATCACTATGTGAGAAAATTAGGATGGTTGAAATAGCGCATGTGGGGTTTGAAATTGAAGCCAAATCCTCGTGGTCGGGGGGAATTTTAATGCAGATATATGGAAGTTCGTGGTAATTGCATCAACATATAACGTTCAAGCAATACGAAGCGGGTAGCAGACCACGTGGTTCCTTGCCGCCAACTTTTTCACCTGAGTTTGTTTGCACAGAAGCTGCATTTAGATTGTTAGCGGTAGTACAAGCAATTCATTTAAGAAAGCGTAGCTAAAGCAAACACTAATTTAGATATCTGGACCAACAACCAATGTAACTAACATTACACATCCTGTCTTTTTATAACTCTTTCTCTTCTTGTGTTTGCTGTTTTTTTTTGTTTTTTTTTTGTCTGTGTTTTTTTTTCCAGGACGTTGATGAACATGGTCCTCCACATTTTTAAATCTTTTGTAGCTCTTACTAAATTTGTGTCGTTTTGTTAGTGTACAGAAACCATGCTCGACTTTTCCAATCTTAATCTTACAATATAGTGTCTGCCTGGGTTTTCCTATGTGTATTTTACATTCAATTTTGCAGGTATGAAACATGTCCCTTTTGCGTTCAATCGTGTGAGTGTCAAAATATCCAAACCCACTGTTCTCCTTATATGCTCTTATACAAATATATCGACTGTTCCTTATGTTCTTTTACCTATATAATTGAACATAGGAAACAGTCGTTGCATATCGATATAAATGCGCATAAGAGACAGTCGACATATCTATATACTCGCATTTATATAGATATGTCGACTGTCTCTTATGCGCGCTGTCTCTTCCTGATATTAAGTATATGTGTCCTTTTTTGTTTCCATCTCTAAACTTTCACCGTTGCTCATATATTCGGTCCATAGTTTTCCCCATCATCCTTCTGTAGAACCACAGTTTCAAGTCTCTTCTTCATCTTTGAGGATATTGTTCATCATTCTCTGCCATAATACCTCAGTGGCCTTTTTTTTCTTTCTAACGAAATTTTTCTGTTTTTAAATATTCTGCTTAGCTTTTGGAAGCTATCTTTTGCTATCTTAATGCTCCTTCAAAGTTCAGTGACACACTTTCCATTCTCTTGTTAAAACTCTTCCCCAATATTTTTGTTTGATTTTGGTATCTCGAATTTGTAATCTGCATGGTAGGCTGTCCCTTTTGCTAACCACCATGCATTCTGGAAATGACGTTCTTCTTCTTCTTTTATGTGCCATGTCCTTTCAGGGTGTAAGCGATCATGGCTTTTCCACATCTCCCTGTCCCTAGTGGCTCTTAGCACATCTTCTTCTGTTGCACCATGTAACTCTCGTTCCGTCATCCACCTAATCAGGTCCTTCGAATATGTTATCCGCTGCTTTCGTCTGTCTCTTTTCCCATCTATCTGGCCTGTTAGTAACAGGTTCTCCAAGCCCTCCTTCCTCATTGCATGTCCCGGGAACTTTAGTTGTCTCTTCCTGATGCTCAGTATTAATTTCCTTTTCGTATCCATCCTTTCCAAAATATCATCATTGCTCACATACTCGGTTAACGATATCCGCAGCATCCTTGTGTAGAACCACATTTCAGCTGCTTCAAGTTTTTCTTTCATCTTCGAAGATATTGTCCAACATTCACTGCCATATTAAAGAACTGACATCACATAGCAATCCAGTATTCTCCTCTTTGTTTCTAGTGAAATTGTCATGTATCTTAATGCTTTACTCAACTTCTGGAATGCTTCTTTTGCAATGCCAATTCGCCTTTGGATCTCAGAGTCGCACTTTCCGTCTTTTGTTAGAACACTTCCTAGGTATTTAAATTTCAGTACCTGCTTCATTTTAGAGTCCCTCACCCGTAATTTGGCATAGAAAATGATGCTATGTCGCAGATATACGAAGCCCAGTATACTCATGATGACATTCAAATTGATCATGTTCTGTACGACACATGCTTCACAAAAGAATACGCATGATATGGTGTGAGATTTTGACAAAAACTGCAGATAACCTTTGAAATAATATTCATTTCATTGATGTGTCCACTCAGAGAGTTTTCGATTAAGAGTCTTGACAGAAAATCAAGATAGAATGCCAAATAGGCTTGTCTTCAAACATTAACATCATTAGCGACATCTGCAAGCATCTATATCCGCTAATCAACAGAAATGTATGGCGTGTCCACCCGAACGAACATGTCCATTTCATCATGGTCAAATAACAAGCAAGAAAATAGTACAGGATGCTATATTTGCTGTTACATATTATAATTCATTAAGACAAGACATGTACATCATAATAGGTTTTATCAGTTAAAATTAGAAGCCATCAGAGCCACACCATAGTGCATTATTATTATTATTATTATTATTATTATTATTTTTATTATTATTATTATTATTATTATTATGTTGTCATTTTTCATCATATTTCGATTTCTGCTTTGGTCGCACTACCTGCCAAATCTACAGGAAAGCCTAAGGAAGGTTGGGGTGTTTTGTTATGGTATGAATTCGCTCCATATATTTTTATGCTTAAAATGTTTTGTATTTATTATAACAGTGAAATGGCTATATCTCTTGTGAGAGAAAATTAACAGAAAGAAAATTACGGTGAATACAAAGATCAGGTTTCAAGATCAAGTTTCAGCAAGACAATTACTTAATAGACGAAGGTATTTCAGTGCCTCACATGACAGTCTTGAAAAATAAGAGCACAATCTATGAAAAGTGAGAGTAAAGAAACTGATAGCTGAACTGTTCATTTTTCTAAAAACTAATTTATCTACCGAAAAATATTTTATGTGTATAGATTATTAAAATGAAACAGGGAAGTAATCCTTCATAAAGTTACTAACATTAGCTGATTTACCTCCCTTGTCACGACAGATGGGACAGAAAATATATAAATAAGTATATATGGATAATTATTGCACAGTTGAATTAATATTTTTATTGCTATTCAGTAATTATATATGGCTATGTACCTCATCCCCCGCACTAAGACGTAGAGGTGACACACGGTCGAGGTTTTATGTGGGGAGATCGAACGCGTGCTTAGGGCAAGCGCCAAAAATTATTCAATAATTACATCTGTAATTACTGAGATATAAGACTAGAGATTAAAAAATAAGTATCTTTACTAAATTCCAGTTGAATCCATTTTATTCACTTACGTGCAAATACCCTTGGGAAAGGTATTAATCCGTCTCTTCCTTCCAGTTATGGGTCAAATAGCAGGACAGATTGGGTTCTATAGCCTTGGTCGGCAACCAGTCTACCGCAGAAAGCAATGGCAACCTACTGCGGGATAATCTTCTGCCCAGTCAGTCATGTCTCTTTCGAGACATGATCGCCCAAACGTGTATCACGTATGGCACTTAACAGGCTGACTAATGAATTATCCAGTATTCTTACCCAGATTTTGTTTAAAATTTAAATACGTTTTATTTTATTAATCATACATGCTCTCACCATCATAATATTTAGTATCAATATTGTTTTCACTTTTTTTCTAAAACGTATACCTAAAAGACGTTAGTATGTTACCAAGGTAATGTGTTTGCTATATTGAAGAAAGTCGATTTCTCACAAGGTATATTCTACGAATAAATTAAAGACCAATAAATGGGAACGGATCTGAAGGCGAATTGGCATGGCGAAGGACGCGTTCCAAAAGCTGAGTAAAGTATTAAGAGACAGGAAACTTTCACTAGAAACAAAGAAGGGAATACTAGATTGCTATGTGATGTCAGTCTTTCAATATGGCAATGAATGCTGGTCAATATCCTTAAAGATGCAGGAAAAGCTGGAAGTAACTGAAATGTGGTTCTACAGAAGGATGATATGGATATCGTTAACCGAGTATATGAGCAATGCTGAGGTTTTGAAAAGGATGGAAACAAGAAGAAAATTAAATATTGAGCATCAGGAAGAGACAACTAAAGGTCCTGGGACATGAAATGAGGAAGAAAGGCTTGGCGAACTTGATACTAACAGGCCAGATAGAGGGAACAAGAGACAGGGGAAAACATTTTTGAAGGGCTTGAGCAGGTGGATAACGGAGATTGCGTGGTGTAACAGGAGAAAATGTACTCAGAGCCACCAGGAATAGGGAGACATGGAAGGACAAGGTACGAAGAAGAAGAGATGGGAGATGGACGAAAAAAAATATACACGTTGTGAAATCATCTATGTAATTCACCTTCTTACATAGATAGAACGACAAAGGAAACGCGATATAAGAAAAAATATTATTCGTTTATCCTTTTTTATTAACCGAAATCGGGACCTCTTTTTCTGAGAACACGAACCCGAGAGAACCCAAAGAAGTCACGAGGAATTATCAGCTTCTACACGGGTGCCTAAGAGCCAGCCGCCCTTTGTATATTGTCTACTCTCTTTCTCCCTCTCTCTCTCTCTCTCTCTCTCTCTCTCTCTCTCTCTCGTTTAATCTGCAAAAAATTAAACAGTGTACCGTATTCTTTTTCCTGTTCGTCTTAATTTATTTTCATCAGATGGAACGTCGAAAAGCCAATCTCCGCATTATTTGCCCATCCGACCATTTTTTATTTTAACAAGGTATTAAATAATTTGTTATTCCTGCATCACTTTCATATTTCATTTGTTTCAAAATATTTCCGATGAAACTTTATCATCATCATCATCATCATCATCATCAACATCAATAGTAGTAGTAGTAATAGTAGTACTACTAGTAATATTGGTTGTAATAGTATTAGAAATGTTTGGAAGCGAAGAAGATTTGTAGTAGCAGTAGACAGAAGAACGATAGTTGATCTTATCAGTTGCCGCCTTTCTTTATCTTCTAATTATTGATATTAAAGGTGAATAGTATAAGGCATGAAACTGTTTTAAAAACACCTGTTACTTTTGGGAAGTTGCCTAATTGGTAAAACGATTAATAACGCAATAAATGGTATCAGGCGAATCTTTTCATTACTCAGAATTAGTGGAGGGGGAAATTTAGATTTTATTTTTTGTATGGAAAGAGTTTTTTGCTTATTTTCAATCACTTTTTTGTAATCAAATTACGAACATTTTATTACAGTTTCCTTTGTTTTTTTGTTTGTTTTTTTTTTTTTTTGACATTAACAAATTTTGTGTCGATATTTGAGTCAAACAAATTTAAGATCTGTAGAGATGTATAATTTTAATAAACAGTTCTTACGAATATTTCGTGAGCCGATGAATCCAGTAACGGTGTTACTTCAAAAGACACCACATGTAAAAACCTAGGTCGCGTAATAAATTGTTTACAAATGAAGAATATGTATATATATTGATAGCGTAATTTATATATATATATATATATATATATATATATAGCGTCATTTACATATATATAGCGTCATTATATATATATATATATATATATATAGCGTCATATATATATATAGTATCATATATATATATGATACTATATATATATATATATTGCGTCATATATATATATAGAGAGAGAGCGTCATTTACATATATATAGCGTCATATATATATATATATATATATATATATATAGCGTCATTTACATATATATGACGTCATATATATATATATATATATATGTATGTATACGTCATTTACATATATATAACGTCATACATATATATATATATATATATATATATATATATATATATATATATATATTTCAAACATACGCACCATAGTGGGGGCGCTAGAGGGTGTCGTCAGAGGATGTCTTTACGTGGATCACTAGGGGGTTTCCGGTCTCTCAACATCATACCCCCCTCACCACGCCGACCCAACCAGAAATGATCAGTCTCCGGTCCATCCTCAATGAGCGCTTTCAGACTTTAGAAACAAAATTTATAAAGTTTAGGCCCTATGAATATTTACGCTCTCACACCTTGATTGTGCACTGTGAAGGAATGGTAGACTTTGAAAAAACAGTAGCTACTCAAGAATTTACGCATCGTTCATTCAGTAATGATGTCAATTCGGTCGGGTTTCCATCCTGGCTAGAAGCAATCGGATGTCTACCGTATTGATGAGCTTTGATACAGCGAAACAGGTATATATATATATATATATATATATATATATATATATATATATATATATATATATGGTCTGACCTAATACCTTTATGTATAAAATACACTGTTGGCACCAATATCCGCTTAAATACCCTCTAACTCTGATATTGAGCACTTTAACCAATAAATATAGCACACTTTAAGATTACGTTTTATCATATGTGTGTGTGTGTGTGTGTGTGTGTGTGTGTGTGTGTGTGTGAGAGAGAGAGAGAGAGAGAGAGAGAGAGAGAGAGAGAGAGAGAGAGAGAGAGAGAGAATTTCGACCAGATGTAAAAAGTAAATTTCATCATGCTGATTGGCAACGCCGGTAGTAGGGCCGGTAGACTCAACCCAATTCGAAAAAACTGGAACAACACGAACGCAACGCCCTCTTGCACGCACATATCCTATGAGACTTATGTGTGATATCTGTATTTTCTGTTTTTCAAGCTTCCACCAACTAGCTAAAGCTTTTCAAGTCTGACAAAGTAACATTAATGCTGTTTAGTGTTAGTGTAAACTAATTCCTTGGAAGTAAGTCCGCATTCACACCCCCACTTTTTTTTCTCTCCGTCAGTCAGATTGGCGGGATATTTTATTACGTTCTGTGACGATAAGACCGAAATGAACTGTTTGTTTTTCAAGGGCTTTAGAGCTAAGTGAAACCGTAATTTGAACTCGCTTTGCTAAGTTCTTTATTTTCCCACTACGTCCATAGGCACAGGCAAAATATACGTGTGTACGAAAGTGAGACGAAGGCATATGTTTCTTCATTTTTTACAAAATGTGTAGAGGCATTATAGAACAATATCGAAACATTTCTTTCTTTCTTTCTCTCAAAATTATCAACATTTCTCGGTTTTTATCTCAATATATGATATGACAGTATTAGTGTCGAATTGAAACATCAGTAGATAAAAAGCGATTAACAGCGAAATAATCTACATATCATGCAGAACAGGTCTACGTTAAAATGATGTATAAATACTGGGATTTATTCAGGCTGACATAAGCGTGCCTAGACGTGGTGTATGGTTAACAAGTTCGTCTCGCGAGAACAGTTATGTTTGAGTAGTGAGATCGACCCTCGCTGGTTGCTACCTACATTCGGCCTTGTGATATATGTAAGCTATGCTTAGGTAATCCCTATAAGCACGAAAAGATGTAACAGGAATTTTTTTTTTTTTTTTTTTTTTTACGAAAGTAGAAGTAGAAAATATAAATCCTGAACAATGACTACACTGTTCGTGGAGTTTCTTAGACCATCTGAAAAAATTGCTAGGACCAATTTTGGGCCTAAACGGCCATGTTGAGTAAAACTGATTTATATTAGACCCTTTTTTTCTATTTTTTAAAATTGTAATTCAGAAATATAAAAGTTTGGTGAATCCAAGAAATTTTTTTTTTTACATTTTCATTAACTTTTTTTTTCTTTTTCGTTTTTTTTTTTGTTGTTTTTTTTTTTTTTGATTTTTTGTTTTTTTCGCGGACATTTTGACAGCACAAATCAAATAATTCAGGCTATTTATAAAAAACATATGTTCATAAAAAAAAGATTTCTTTTACAAGCATTTCAGTGTTAAGCTTGAAAAGGATTCTGTGGAAGATGAGGTCTTAATAACCTGAACACGTTTTTGGATGATAATCAAAAGCGTTTTTGATTTTTTTTTTTTTTTTTTTTTTTTTTTTTCACTATTTAAATATGCTATTTCTGGTTTATGATTATTCCTTGCCGCATTAAGTGTGTAATGCTTTCGAAGATTTTTAATATGTACTAGCAAGAAAATACAAGGTAAAATATAGTTTTTATTTTTATTTTTTTCAACTTTCTTTATCTGTAAACAACCCTCCCGCGTCGATATTGTTGCGTTTAGTCCAGAGATTATGTAACTGGTAAACTCGTATTCCGTGTGTAAAAAAATAGAAAAAAAAACACAAATAGAAAAAACAAAAATAAAAAAAAATTCGGAGGATTGGGTGGATCACACACTACCCGACTATTTGTCTCTATTTCACCCTCTTTTTTCTTTACCCAAAGTCGCGTGAATTTCCCTGTCATTGGTAATTACCTTTCATTGAGCAAACGCGCGTGCGCGAACGGGCGACTATGAAAAAAGAAAGAAAAAGAAAAGACGCTGTGGTTATCATCACGTGACGAAGCGCTGCAGCTTTGGATTGGTTCCCGAGTGTTGACGACCAGAGAGAGAGGGGGAAGGAAGAGAAGAAAAGAGAACTTTTATCAGGCATTTATTCATTTCATGTTACGCACTAGTTTTTTTTTTTTTTTAAACCATATTTTTCATCATATCCTACAGGGTAGGAACATTATCATCCAAACAAAATAACAGACGTTACGTTTAACGGAACAGAAGCTTTATTCGACAGTTTTAAATGGGAAAACTGCACGGATTTAATCAAAATTTGTAATAGCATTCAACAATTTGCTTAAATTTTACAGCCGTTATTCTAATTCCATGTATGGAATTCCTGTTTTTCATACTGCCTTTTTTTTTTCTATTTTGAAATTTCTTTGAAAAATTACTTTTCTTTCATTACATTCCTGAGTAAAAATTTGAAACGTCTCTTCTAATATTTTCATTTTTTTTTTTTTTTTGAGATCATATAATGAATCAGTCAGTTAAGTGCCATACGTGATACACGCTTGAGTATTTATCAGAAATCTCTCTACTGAGGCCGGATGTGGCACAAGGTCAAATTTTAATGTAAGAATTCCTAAGCCTTATGCTCAGGCAAAAATTGCATGATGCAGGGTCAGGATCCTATCTGTTTTTAGTCAGACGAGACTCTGCCGAAGGGTAAAATCTCGTCTGGGTTTCTCTCCGCTCAAAGACAGAGAGTCTCGAAAGTCTCATTTGGTATATCTCGCGGTGGTTTGTCTTTCCCTCTATCCCTTCTGTGAGTATTAGATTCTCTAAACCCTCTTTCTTAATTACGTGTCCCAGAAAACTCAGCTATCTCTTCTTGATTCTACTTATAAGTTTCCTTTTCGTGTGCATCTTCTGTCATACGTTGTGGTCCCTTGTTGTCCCTCACGTGTATTTTTTTCTTCTTTTAATTTCATGTATTCACCACCAGCAGTAAAATAACATCATTAGGACGTAAATGGGTCTTCTTGTTCTTCTTTCAGGACGTAGGCGATCATGGCTTTTCACATCTTCCTACCCCTGGTGGCTATTAGCACGCTTTCTCCTGTTATACCACGCAACCCTCATTCCGTCATCCACCTGATTAGGTCCTTCATATATGTTATCCGCTGCTTTCTCCTGTCTCTTTTCCCTCTATCTGGCCTGTTAGTATCAGGTTCTCCAAGCCCTCATCCTCATTATATGTCCCAGGAAATTTAGTTGTCTTTTCCTGATGCTCAATATTAATTTCCTTTTCGTTTCCATCCTTTCCAAAACCTCACCATTGCTCACATGCTCGATCCATGATATTCGCAGCATCCTTTTGTAGAATCACATTTCAGTTTCTTCAAG
This sequence comes from Ascarosepion bandense, assembly GCA_037127315.1. Taxonomy (NCBI): domain Eukaryota; kingdom Metazoa; phylum Mollusca; class Cephalopoda; order Sepiida; family Sepiidae; genus Ascarosepion; species Ascarosepion bandense. The sequence continues at coordinate 6,168,821 of JBBBDQ010032672.1, forward strand.
TTTTTCCTTCATCTTTGATGATATTGTCCAACATTCACTGCCATATTAAAGAACTGACATCACATAGCAATCAAGTACTCTCTTCTTTGTTTCTAGCGAAATTGTCCTGTTTCTTAATACTTTACTTAACTTTTGGAATGCTTCCTTCCCCATGCCAGTTCGCCTTCGGATGAGAAAGCAGTAAAAAAACAATTTACAAGTAGATAGATGATGACGATTGATATTGCATTAATAGAAGATTAAGAAAGAAAACTACATGAACTACTGCAGAATATAATAAAGTTGGGAGTGAAGAAAGGACTAAACATCAACTGCAAAAAGACAGAATGCATAGTTACTAGCAAAAGGAACATCCAAATATGCAATTTACAAGTTGGATATGCTAAAACCAAGCAAATATAACATTTTAAATATCTGAGAAGTGTTTTAGCAGGAGGACGGAAAATGTGACACTGAAATCTGAAGGCAAATTGGGATAACCAAAGTTGCCTTTCAAAAGTTAAGCAGAATAATAAGAAACAGAAAACTAACGTTAAAAAGGAAAAAAAAGTACTGAACTGTCAGGTAATATCAATCAATCTAGATGGCAGTCAATACTGGACAATCTCCTCAAGGATTAATAATAGACATGATGCAGCAGAAATGTGTTTCAACCGAAGGATGCTAAGAAACCCATAAACCGAACATGTAAGCAATGACAAAAATTTACAGAAAAAACAACGGTGGACCTGTACGACCAGCACCTCCCCTGTAATATTTTTGCTTTTCAATTATTACTTTATTTTTTTTAACCTTTTTCGGTGCATTCTCATCGATTAGACCCTGAGCATTCAAATTAGCAAAAGAAATTTGGAAAAAAAATTAATATTTAATGATTTTTAAGGAGTGCTCATTTTCTCATACAACGTTCTAGTAAATCGATCCCCGCAAACGGTCTTTTTCATTAATTTCCTACAAGTTTTCAAATAAAGAGAAGGGCAACAACTCGTCATTGTCTTTTAGTGGACCCCAAAGCGAGCGTTTCCATTATGTGGGGTCGATAAAGGGGCACCTAAACTACGTTGCTGCTGAAGCCGAAATAGATTGTCACTATGGAAGGTTAGCATCTGCTATGTCGTTAGAAGGCACAAAAGCATCTTTAAGATGATTAATAGAGGGCAATAGACTTGGGAACAGTTTA
>JBBBDQ010032672.1:6172500-6192500 GCA_037127315.1 Ascarosepion bandense
GGTGACATTTTTTTCATTTTGTCCAAAATCTACCAGTCGGAATTTAAGGAAATTTTCACATCAACGGAATAGGTACATGCGCAGGCTGTAAAAAACCTAAGTTGATTTTCAAAACAGGAACCAAACGGTGGCCATTTGCTATATTATCACTATATGGAAGTGTCCCAGACTATAAACGAGTGTCATTATAATAGTGCAATTTTGCGTCGCAAATGTGACTTAAACCATTCTAAGAAAGATCGTATAATATCTAAAGTTTCCAAAGGCAAATCTACATTAGAAATAATGTAAGATATTGGAAGATATTACCAAACTGTGAAATGATTTGTTGCACCTTCTACGAAGGTACGTAAGAGGGCCAATACGGATCACTCGAGGGTTGTTTCCCGACGTTCTTTCTCACGAATGAAATGTGAAGCTGTAAAAAACCCAGGCCTGATCAGGGAAGCACTTTTCAGGAGCATCGCAACAACAAGTGTTTAGAAGTACTCTCTGTCGTCTTCTGAAAAAGGTCGAGGCATCAGTGATACCAGTGACGAAGCCTCCATTTGACAAAGGTACACATACAAATACGTATCGAATGGGCAAATAAGAATATGAAGTTTGATTTCTCGAAGGTGATGTTCACAGATAAGTGATGCAACACCTGATGGCCCTGATGGTTGGAGCAAAGGTTCGGTCCTAAATGGATGAGATCGTCATCAACGATTGACTCGCCAATAAGGAGGGAGATGTATTATTATTTGGGCTGGTATTATTGGAGTTATCATCCTTGGTTCGCGGAGAGTATCTGACGGTACGAAAATAACCGCTGATGCTTGTATAGCCTTTCTCAAAGAGCACCTAGAATTTTGGCCAAAAAAAGAAAAGAATCACCTTCATGAGAACCATCGTATTTATAGAAGATAATGCTCCTTTGCATTCAGCGCCTAAAACTACAAAGTACCCACAGAATTTAGGTTACAGTGGAAGATTAACTGGCCAGTTAATTTTCCAGATTTAAACCCAAATGAAAACTTGTGGAGCATTCGATGTGTTTTTGAAAATGGACGCCAGTTTATAAGAAAGCATGATATATGGCAGGAAATCGTCAACGTATCAAATCAAATTACATAAGAGATCCAGAAAATGAAATATTCGATGGACCAGCGCTTTTTCCAAGTAATTTTAAAAAAAAATGGATCGCATATCTTATATTAACCAAACCCACTATCCTTTTTTAATTCAATTTACGTTTTTATTTCGATTTAATTTCATTTAGTTACTGTATCATAAAAATCTGCAAAATAAATCTGTAAAATGAAAGAGTGCTAGTTGATGTAAAAAAAAGATTTTATGAAAATAATGATTTCATGAATAAATTCAACAATAATTTGATTTTTGCAAGAATCTTCAAACTGTGTTTTTCATTGGAAACAAAAGCACTAAAATCCTCATAGCATTGGTTCCATGATGACGGAAAACAATTTACCCAACACTTAACCAAAATTTCGAACATATTAGAAAAGATTAGAAATACTTGCTTTTCCTCTTAATAATAACATAAATATTTTGACGATCAGTCATTCAGTTAAGTGCTATACGTGAAACACGCTTGGGCGATCATGTCTTTTTCGAGACATGACTGACTGGGCAGAAGATTATCCCGCAGTAGGTTGCCATTGCTTTCTGCGGTAGACTGGTTGCTGACCAAGGATATAGAACCCAATCTTTCCTGCTATTTAACCCATAACTGGAGGGAAGAGACGGATTAATACCTTTCCCTAGGGTATTTGTGCGTCAGTGAATGAAATGGATTCAGCTGGAATTGTAACTCGGATGGGTTCTTTTATCATCATGCTATGCTATGTTATTTTTTGTAGCGAAAAAATGGACGTACCTACTTTTATGCATTTGTGGTTGCTGTTTGTGAATGTGTTTTTGCCTGTTAGTTTTGTCTCTGTCTCTGTCGACATGTTTATCTTTATGTTTTGTTGTATTCATCCGTTAATTTTCTTTACGGTTTATCAACCTTTTGCAGGGTACTTAAAGCCATAAAATATTTTTATTTATTGTAAGAAGTTTTAGAGATAATAACGATGTTTACTGATACAAGTCTTACTAACTAACATAGAGATGGGGAGAAGATGTGGATTCCTACCGCTTCCAGGGATATTTGCGAGCAAGGAAATATAACAAAACCGGCTGGAATCGAAACCCTGCTCTCAGATTTCCCATTTCGAATCTTTATTCATAACAGCAACTGTACATCCAAGCTTACAGCACATGAGATTCCTAAGCGGTCAACTATCTGGGTACTGACCGCCCTCGACGTTGCTTAACTTCGGTGTTTGTACAAAAACCGGTGTTTCGACGTGATATGACTATAAGCCTTGTTGTATTGAATGTACCTCTCTTTATTTGTATGTATATATATATATATCTTTTTATGTGTACGTGTGTGTGGTATGTGTGTGTGTGTGTCTCTCTCTCCCTCCGTGTGTGTGTGTGTGTTTGTGTGTGTGTGTGTGTGTGTGTGTGTGTGTGTGTGTGTGTGTGTATACTTAATGCTACAATTATTGCGCCTTCTATATGGGATTGTTCAAGGATCACATATTTAGTTCATAGCAAGCAGACATTTTGATGTTTACTGGAATAGAGGAATTAATAGTTTTGATTTTTAAGGTTGTATTTTCATTAGCAAGAAAGTTACCTGATTACACTAGCTGTTAGAACGGCCGTCCATTCCCCATTAAAATGATGTCATCTGGCCTCTACGTAAATATGCATGTCACATTGTACCCGCCTACTTTTAGCGATGAAAGTCATGAGAATAATAAATAACGAATGTTAATAATAGTAGCAGCTACAAGTGTCTGTCTGACATGGGTAACAGTGAGGATTTTACAAGTATTTACCTAACGCTTGTCGTGTTCTTTCGCATTTATTTTTTTAATGGTGATATTAATCCGAGTCTTTTAATGTAGAGAAAAATGTCGCGTTATTACCCTTGTAATTTTGACACAAAGACTATTCTGTATGATTAAGAACCTTTAAACATTTAAGAATGACTAAACGGGTACCATTTGTTGTAAATTAAATCTCCGTTTCTACGTAGTTTTCTTTTTTTATGATTATAAAACTTTAAAATAATACGTACACATCATAATTGTTTTTTCTTTTCGGTGGGAAGGGCTTTTATTATTTCAAATTGAAACGAGTCATTGAAATTAAAACTCTAAATTTTGCTCCTTAATAACACCCTCGGGAACAAAAGAACGTTTATGCATAGAAAAAAAAACAGTTAAAATTTCGAGGGTACACTTTGAGAAAAGAAGGCTTAGAAAATTCATTACTCACTGGGCATATCAAAAACAAGTTAGACATAGGCAAACACCAAGAAAACTACGTAACGAGCATGTGTAAATTGGTAACAAATCAAGACGAGAGAAGGGTAGGAGATTTACTAAGCGCCGCTTCGATGTGGCACAAGGCCGAAAGTATGTACACTGGTTCTAGCGAAACAAACTTGTTAACCATTCCACCACGCCGAGGTGACCAAGATGAGAGAAGGGTAGTAGAAAGCTAAAAGCTACAAAGGAGACAGAGTTATGGTGAGTCATGATTTCCTATATTTGGAAGGGCAGAGGGGCAACCTAAAATCACAGCCACTTTTGTACATTTTACGTTTATATTTCTTCATCGTGAGAATGTGAGTATTTCCATTAACTTTTTGGTAGTTACATACACATGAGTTTATATTGCTTTTCTTAACTCTGTTTCATTTATCATAACTGATTAAATATTCTCGACACCCACAACCCCAGTGTCGTTTAGACTCTACCTTATAAATAAGCATCGAAACAAATATATGTTCGTGTATCGTAGAAGTTGCGCAGAAAAAAAATACGAAACAGGTAAATTGGGAAATTGTAGCCACGATGATCAAAAGATCAGTATAATAATATAATATTATAATAGTAATATATAATAGTAATAATAATGTCTTGTTAAGTGCAGCTCACACACTAAGGATAACTTGGTCTATGTAACGCTAGGGATGATAGGGGAGATATACAAAAACATGAAAAGGAGCCATAACGACACACCACGACCTGCCTTAGGTCATCCCGCAGACTTGGTAGGTAGTGCGTCCATAGCAGAAATCGAAATATGATGAAAAATAACAACATAATACTACTAATAAAATATGTAAACAAACACTGGTAGGAACATCACCACGCTCCGGTTACAGAAGTAGAAGATGTCACCATTCAATGGGATTACACCATCTACACAGACAGAAAAATTGAAGCAAATTGGTCGGACATTATTGTTAAAAACCAGAAAGAAAAAAACTTGTTTATTAAGTGATATGCCTTGTCCAGCAGATTGTAACATAGCAACCAAGGATTTCTAAAAACTGTCAAAATATAAAAACCTGGAAATTGAAATAGAAAAAATGTGGAAACTGAAAACAAGAATCGTGCCAGTGATAGTAGGTGCACTTGGAATGATAAAAAAATGGAACAAAACAACACATTGAAAGAATCCTTGGAAACCCCAGCTAAAGAGATATACAAAATTTGTCTAGTTAAGTACAGCCCACACACTTAAGAGAATTTTGTCTATGTAACGCTAGGGATGTTAAAGTGGATTAAAAAAAAAAAACATGAAATGGAGCCATAACAACACACCACGACCTGCCCTATGTCCTCCCGCAGACTTGGTCGGTAGTGGAACCATAGCAGAAATCGAAATATGATGAATAATGATAATAATAATATTAATCAGTAATAATAATATAATAATAGTGTTGCGGAGTAGTTCTTGCACTGAAGGTTTTAATCGGACTATGTCAGTTGCTAATCGACTTAACGTACACAAAATGTTAGGAACTTGGTAATCTTCCACTGAAAACTGACTTCTTAGTATTCGGCTGACTGCCGACTAATATCAACTGCCTAAGTCCAACTATGTCCAACCTGGAGCTAACTAGTAGTTCTACTGAACTCCAGTAGAACTCTAAAGAACTTCTATGAACTTCCCAAGAACTTTTCAAGAACTTCCCGTTAACTCTCATTATGGAGAGTCCATTATCTAAGGAATAGGTGTGTTTCTCCATAACAAATAGTATAATGGATATTAATTGTTTGACTGTTAAAGAAGGAATACTTTAAAAGAAATCCCACCATCTTGAGGAGATCCTTCTCTTAAAAGTCAAGTCATATTTTATAATTACAAAATGCCATCAGGAGGTGCGTTGTGGTATTGTGGATATTGGATCGGAATTCAAGTTCAAATTCCATTCGGGTTCGTTACATTCACTTTAGCACAAAGACTCTTGGGAAAGATATGAATGCATTTCTTCTTCCCTTAGTAGGGTAGACTGGGTTCTCTAACCTAGATTGGCAACCAATCTACCGCAGAAAGAAAACCCTAGCCAGTCATGAATGGAAACAGACACGAATGCTCAAGCGTGTATCCCTTATGGCACTATGAATGATTGATAACTGAATTAATAGCACTAAACCCAGTGAAGTCAACAGCTAAAATCAACCGTTTGATTATCGCTATTAAACTTGATGCCATTTGTTGCAACTTCTTATATTACTCTATCAGTTTGGATACAACCTCAACACTGTGGTTATTTAGAGTAGGTTGCATATTGAAACAATGATTGGTTTGTTTGGCATGGAAACAGACCGACTGTCATAACAAAATGACGTCGCTGAACTGAATTCAGAAATAAAATTAATGTTACCCGTTGTAATAATAAGCAGGAGTGAGAGGGATAAGAAGATAGAGAAAAGGAAAAAGACTGGCCGAAAGTCAGACAAGTAGGTTTGAGTTGGACACACGATACAAAATGAAATCTTAATTGATGCAAATGTCAGGACAGCAAATGAAATCAAGGCGTTTTAGTTTATATAAAAACTAGCCGAATCATCAGCGCCTTGCTGCAGTTCACACATTCTTTTGTAAGAATGTATATAGTTTACGGGGGTTTGCCCTGATTCTAGGCATCCCATAGGCAGCCCTCCAATTTACAAATGGGGGTTTCTGTCTCAGGGGACCCACTTTGATCAAAATGGACAATTTCCTCAGTGTTACCATGAATAACCTAATTCCAAAAAGATATCATGAGCATAGGCAGCCCTCCAATTTACAAATGGGGGTTTCTGTCTCAGGGGATCCACTTTGATCAAAATGGACAATTTCCTCAGTGTTACCATGAATAACCTAATTCCAAAAAGATATCATGAGCATAGGCAGCCCTCCAATTTACAAATGGGGGTTTCTGTCTCAGGGGACCCACTTTGATCAAAATGGACAATTTCCTCAGTGTTACCATGAATAACCTAATTCCAAAAAGATATCATGAGCATAGGCAGCCCTCCAATTTACAAATGGGGGTTTCTGTCTCAGGGGACCCACTTTGATCAAAATGGACAATTTCCTCAGTGTTACCATGAATAACCTAATTCCAAAAAGATATCATGAGCATAGGCAGCCCTCCAATTTACAAATGGGGGTTTCTGTCTCAGGGGACCCACTTTGATCAAAATGGACAATTTCCTCAGTGTTACCATGAATAACCTAATTCCAAAAAGATATCATGAGCATAGGCAGCCCTCCAATTTACAAATGGGGGTTTCTGTCTCAGGGGACCCACTTTGATCAAAATGGACAATTTCCTCAGTGTTACCATGAATAACCTAATTCCAAAAAGATATCATGAGCATAGGCAGCCCTCCAATTTACAAATGGGGGTTTCTGTCTCAGGGGACCCACTTTGATCAAAATGGACAATTTCCTCAGTGTTACCATGAATAACCTAATTCCAAAAAGATATCATGAGCATAGGCAGCCCTCCAATTTACAAATGGGGGTTTCTGTCTCAGGGGACCCACTTTGATCAAAATGGACAATTTCCTCAGTGTTACCATGAATAACCTAATTCCAAAAAGATATCATGTGCATAGGCAGCCCTCCAATTTACAAATGGGGGTTTCTGTCTCAGGGGATCCACTTTGATCAAAATGGACAATTTCCTCAGTGTTACCATGAATAACCTAATTCCAAAAAGATATCATGTGCATAGGCAGCCCTCCAAGTTTTCATTGGGATATTGTTGCACCACACCACCAAGGATTACCTTTGTTCAAAATGATTCTGGACAACTTCCAATGTGTTCTAGTGAACACCCTGATTCCCAAAAGGTATCATATGCATATATAGCTCTACAAGTTTTAATATAGGAGTGCTCCCCCACTGCCACCACCACCATATACCCCACGTTAAAAACCGACCTTGTGCTACATACCTTCTTGCAGTAAATACCACTCTTCCCTATGGTATCTAGATTTTTTTTAATTTAAGCTCAGTACTAGACTGGCGTTAAGATCTCATCAGTTTACTGTTAAGTTGGCTAGATGTAACCGTAAATTATATGCAAACAGTTTCTTTTCTTGCACTTCTCGCTTGTAGAACTCCCTTTCAGCTCCATACTTTCCAACCAATTTTAATCTCTAAAAAGGGAAATGGAATGTCAGTTGCTATTTTCTTGATTACGCTTTCTAATTCCCGCTAATTATTGATATTCTTCTTCCTAATAATTTCACACCATGTAACTCTTTGTGTCTTTTTACTGCCTTGCATGGAGTGATGCCGATAAAAAAGAAGCTATTTATATTTGGGAAAGCTAAAACCACTATACATACGGGCGTAACTAACATCGGCTTAAAAAGTAGAACTGTCATCCACTTTCGCACAGTAACCCAAAGGAAAGTCAGTAATCCGTTCCTTCTCTTTCACTTCAAGCTATAGCTGAGAGAGAGAGAGAGAGAGAGAGAGAGAGAGAGAGAGAGAGACAGTGTGTGTGTGTGTGTGTGTGTGTGTGTGTGTGTCTGTGTGTCAGTGTCTGTCTAGTGTGGTAAATAGTATAAGTGGAGGAATCCTCTTGATTCTTGAGTGAGCATCAGGAAACCTACTTTCTCCTAAAAGCACAGCAATTTACAGATAACAAAAAAAGGTATCGGTGGAGAGTGATGCTGACCTACATCCAAAAGTGATATAGCATTTTCAATAGTAGGGTGTCATTTATTGCCTCACCATAAGGCATCAATTTATTTAATATGCTATGCTTAGTCTAACTAAAGAGCAGAATACTAATTTTAGGCCAACATAAGTGTTACAGTTTGGATAAAAAAATATGGAACGTACTCAATATGTTATCGATCGCATCACACACGTTTGGCTAATTATCAACCTTATGTAGGCGCCAAAGCATGAAATGATGCATTTAGGACATTAAAGAAAGAAAGAAGTGGAGATATAGAGCGAGGAATAAAAGAAAAGAAAACAATAAAACATGTATAAGAAAGAAAAAATAAATCAAACTAAATTATAAGAAAAAAAACGACTTTAAATCCCACATTTTTACAGTGAAACCGATAAAATGTAACCGCAATTTCTACTCCAACAGCTTCTTTTCTCGCACTTCCCGCCTGTGGAATTCCCTCCCACAAGTGTGCTTCCCCGACAGCTACAATCTCCAGGAGTTTAAATATAAGGTCAATAGACACCTCCTAACACATTAACTCGCATCCATTCTCTCAAACACTCTTCCCATCTACCCAACCCTCATCCTCGGTATCCTTCCCCGTCTATCACCCTCCTTCTGACATTTCCTATATCTAACCACTCTTTCTCATCATTTTCCCCTATGTAACCCCCTGCGCAATAGTGGCAGTGGAATGCCTTGCTTGAGGTGAAATGATTAAAATAAATAAATAAATAAATAAAAATGATGAACAGGTGATACACAGAAATAAATAAAAAATCAAGTATTGAGTTTTCTTTAGACTGGGTCAAGGCCAGGCGAACGGAGATATTAGAAAAGAATCACGAAAATTAGTCCAAAATGAAACTAAATGAAGAAACAGAATTAAATAAACAAGGCATACAAGTAAAAATGTTAAGTCTGCAGATAAAAACAAAAAACAAAATAAGTTTTTAACAAAAATAACAAAAATATTTGGAGAATATATCAAATTAGAAACAAACATAGAATGAATTATATTAATAAAGAAAAAAAGAAGCAGTAAAAATAATCAAATAACTGGAGATGAGCATCGTTACTGGTGAGAGACAAAAACTATAGGCTTAGCAAAGTGGAAATAATTACTCCAACAAAATCGTAGAACTGGAGAAGAAGCAAAAGATAGGAAAGGAAAGAAAAAAATAAACGAATAGAAAATGTATACGCAAATAAACAACTTAAGGATAAGAAAACATACGATTTGGTTTGATGAAAAAAAGTTAAATTAATCAAAGAACGAACATTTAAAAGAAAGAAAAAAGAAAGAAAGAATGAGAAAAAATGGAAGAAGAAAGGAAGAGAAAGGGGGAAAGAAAGAAAAGGCTGAAAGAAAAAGAAGGAAAACTGAGAAAGAAAAAAAATTAGAAAAAATGGAAGAAAAAAGGAAGAGAAACAGAGAAAGAAAGAAAAAGCTGAAAGAAAAAGAAGAATAACTGAGAAAGAAACAAACAAACAAAGGAAAAAGAAAGAAAGAAAGAATGAGCAAAAATGGAAAAAAGGAAGAGAAATAGAGAAAGAAAAAGCTGAAAGAAAAAGAAGGAAAACTGAGAAAGAAACAAACAAACAAAGGAAAAAGAAAGAAAGAAAGAATGAGCAAAAATGGAAAAAAGGAAGAGAAATAGAGAAAGAAAAAGCTGAAAGAAAAAGAAGGAAAACAAAAAGAAACAAACAAACAAACAAAGAAGAAAGAAAGAACGAAAGAAAAAATGAGAAAAAATAGAAGAAAGGAAGAGAAATAAAGAAAGAAAAAGCTGAAAGAAAAAGTAGAAAAACTGAGAAAGAAAGAAACAAAGAAACAAAGAAAGAAAAATAAATTGGATAAAAGAGTAAAAACAAAAAATGAATACAGGGTAGGCCTAGTGGCTGAAATACACATTTTCCACTGACACTTTCAAGACTCGCGTAGCATAATATTCCTTCTCTTTTGACTCGTGTCGTATTTTGGTAAAGTTACTAAATAACCACAAAAAAGGAAGAAATGAAAAAAAGAAAGGAAGAAAACTAAAAATAAAGAAACAAATTCTATGAATGAATACGCAGTAATTCTCGTGGCTGTAATGCACATGTCTCATTGGCACTTGTAAAACTGGCGTGAAACAGTCTCCTTTCTTTTATTCGTACCTTTTGAGCTGTGTTGTATTTAACTAAGAGTAGTTAGCGTCAAGAAAGAAAGAAAGAAGAAAGCGAGAAATATCTGAGAGGGAAAGATAGGAGAAGGAAAGAGTGTAAGACGAAATTCTGTATGAAAATCTTAAATGGAAACTCGTGAAAGAAAAATATTTTAAGGAAAGCCAAAAAGAAAATGACCAACTGACCTCTCAAGGCTGTTTGTTATACGCCATATTTTAAAGGAACAAAAAAATAAATGGAAATTCAGACCAGTCGCATGTGATTCACAGCATAACATATTACCCACAATGTCGTATAATTCCCTATCGGCAATATGTGTCTTGGCGGGAATCTATGCACAGCTACACGTGTTTAAATATTTGGGTAGGCATGTGTATTCATCTGCGTAGCCCCAGTGTGTGTTTCCGTAAGGACTTGTATATACAACAAAGACCTTACAAGCTTCGAGATTGATTGCATCTGGCATTAAGGATTCGCATAAACACCATTTCTTTAATGAACCAAAATATTTACCAGCTGAGCAATATTCCCCGGTTGAAACAATTTATTCGGAGGTTTAAGGACAGATCTGGACACTTGTAAACAAAATATTGCAGTAGATTGCTTGTCCTATTATCTATATATGTGTGTTTACGTGAATTTATATATCTTTTTGTTAATCATGTCACCCCAAGCAAGGCGGTAACGCCACTGATGCGCAAGGGGCTACTTACGAGTAAGAAGAGAAAGCCGGAAACCACATCCTAAACAGGGAACAAGGGATGAGCCTCTTCACCTGTTCAAAAGACGTGGGTGGAGTGCGGACCGGGCGATAGTTTAGTCTATCTACTCCAATTGAAAAAAAAAAAAAAGAAGAAAAGAGTGAAAAGATTGGAAAAGAGAAAGCTGGAAACCACATCCTAAACAGGAAATAAGGGATGAGCCTCTTCACCTGTTCAATAGACGTGCGTGGAGTGTGAACCGGGCGTTAGTTTAGTCTATCTACTCCAATTGGAAAAAAAAAGAAGCGTGAAAAGATTGGAAAAGAGAAAGCCGGAAACCACATATATATTTATAAATATGTGTATGTGTTCATCTTCTTTTTTTTTTTTTGTGTGTGTGTATGTGTGTGTGTGTGTGTGTGTGTGTGTGTGTGTGTTTACGTCAATATCAAGTTTTTTACGAACAGCTGGTCTTGTAAATATATTTGCGTGTTTGTAATTTCGTATAAGATTTTGTGAAAGAGTTTGTGTGTACTTATCAGTTTTAGTAAGTAATTAAATGTAGATGCAAGATAACATATGTAGAGCAGAAGACATGGACATTTTCCAAACGCATTGCAGTTTCATATAATAAGATGACAGACGGGATGGGGAAACAAATTGTCCAAGCGTTTCTGGTTTAAAAGTTCATCAAATAATTGCGATGGTGGTGATGATGATGATGATGATAACTCAAGGAGAGAGATAGAGATTGTTGGTTTGAGAGTAAGACGAATATTGAGAAAATAATTGTCAAATTTGAAAGAAAGAAAAAAGAAAGAAAGAACCAAAATAGAAAGATGTATTGAAGGGAGACGTGATAAGGAAGGAAAAAAAATGGAGATATATATTGCTCGATAAAATTGGAAGGAGAGAAATAGAGGAATTCGAAAAGAGAGGAATTCGAAAACTGAAAAAAACAGACGTCCAAATTAAGGAGCGAAATGCTGTATAAAAGTAAAAACGAAGAAAAAAGATATTAACGGAAAAAAGAATTTTCAAAAAGAAAAAAACCTGCTGTTGACGCAAAACCTCTCATTAAAAATTCATCTCCTTTTTCTTTCTTTTCTCTTTTACTCCAGACAATTACTGCTTTGAGATTAGCGTATACAAAGTAAAAAAAAATAAAAAAATTAAAAATGATTGGCAACAATAATTATAATAATAGTAAGAATAAATAATATTGTTAATTAATTAAAATGACTTCGGGTTTCTGGCGAGAGAACTTTCTGGTAATTGTTAACCCAGTCGTCCGTGTTTTTAGTTTGAACTTAGAGATGAGAGGGAGGGCGAAAGAAAGAGAGAGAAAGAGAAAGACTGAAAAAGAGAAAAGGTACTAAAGGGAGGATGAGTGAGAGAGAATGATAGAGAGAGAGCGGGAAAAGGCTAGAAAGTGAAAGGGAGAAAGAAGAGAGGAGGGAACGTGCTGACTCATCGCTACGTCACGAGTTGTGCAGGTGGCGTTAGATTTGCAACGCTTCAATAAAATGCTCTCTCTCTCACTCTCTCTTTCTCACTCACAGACACGCCCCCCTCCTCAACCAGCAAACGCGCACGCATACAATGCGTTTTCTGCCATGACGCATATATACGTAGCCAAACGGTTGTTCATATACGCATAAATTTATAGAGAGCACACAAACACATACTCATAAAAGGGTTAAAAAATGTGCATATGGAACTACAGAAATCCACATAATCAGAAGAATGTGCATTAGTTAAATATTAAGATAAATGTCGAATTACTTTCAGTTAAATATTAATATAAATGTCTAATTACTTCTGAAGTATCTGTGGATCGAACACCTAACGTGAGAACCACCTAGATATTCGAAAGCACACAGACATATGTTTATTTAATACAAATAGTTGAGTCTGACACAAAGCAACCAGATTAGAATACCAAGTAAAAATATATCTATAACTGCATCTACTAAATTACCTGCATTGCGTTTGTATGACAGAATTCCGCTTTTAAAATTATAAGTAAACTGATCAAGTGAACGCTCAATTGAAAGAAAAGAACCGTATCAGCAACCTGATCTCCCTTATTTACCTCGCTGTTGCACAATATATGGACGGGTATGCAGGTCACTAGTGGAACGTAAGTGTCACATACAATAAAAATATAAAAACTGTATGAGATTGTCGATCCACAGACGTCGAAATAACGTGGGGAGTCCATAATATATATATATATATATATATTGTTCATACAGCAATGAATTAGAATACTGTCAGCTATTGGGCGTGTATAATGATAATATACACGCTAAAAAGTCTGCCTCCTTCTATCGAGTGTCCATAGCTCAGAGGTAGAATCGCCGAGTGACGCCAATTCGGTCGGGTTTCAGTCCTGGGTAAAAAGCAATCGGATGTCTAACGTACTGATTAGCTGTGATACAGCGAAACAGATCTGTCTGCGGATGACTATATATATATGTGTGTGTGTTAGTTACTAGTCCCTCTTTTATGAAAGATTTAATAAAAATGACAGGCAAGGTGTTGCATTTTTAATATAATTTTTCAAGTGATCTTTTTTTTCAGTACATAAATCCTATAGTAAAAGTCCGAATGTTTAATTTATCCAAGCGCTTTCGACTATATTTTTATCTCTAATCAAGGATTCTTTTTATTTTACGTTTATCTGAATAGATAGATTGTTTTATGTATGTATTTAGAGTAATAGAAATGTTTTATTTTACAAATACGGTCAGCACATTGTGGCCGTGTTCATAGTTGATATTATTGAACGTTGTTTTTTATTTTATTAATAATGCTTCCATTGTTTTAGCCTTTTCTCACATTCTTATAACCCTCTCTCTCTCTCTCTCTCTCTCTCTATATATATATATATATATATATATATATGACGCATGTATACGTAACTAAACGGTTGTTCATATACACATAAATTTATAGAGAGCACACAAACGCATCCGCATAAAAGGATAAAGAAATGTGCATATGGAACTGCAGAAATCCATATAATCAGACGAATGTGCATTATATATATATATATATATATATATATATATATATACTCAGCTGTAACTTTATTAGCTATACTCTTCTAGTAACTCTTCTGACATTCTATCGTTTCTGAACTGTAATCTATGGAGCTGATATTCATTGACTGTGGTTGTCAATTTCACATAAGAAATGCTTTGCCATGTTATTTGAAAATGTTGTCTTGAAGGATGAGTGCACCAGATGATGTGCATAACATATTCATGAATTGAGGCTCGGGGTCAGCCACAATACTTAAGAATGCTATGGCAATTAAAAAGAACTTTTATTAGTACCAATGGTACTATTGTAGGCCAAGAAAAATATTCCACATATGGTACGCAACTGAATGCCCCAGCCCTCCCAACTATTTAACCCATAATTATGGGCCAAATATATTTGAGAAGCTTGGTAACGATTACAACACGTTAAAGAGCCGAAACTAAGCAGTTATATTAAAAAAAAATAAGCAAATATTTTCTGTCCAAACATATTCCTATCGTCTGTCCAAACATATTCCTATCGTCTGTCCAAACATATTCCTATCGTATAAAAAAAGTTTACAAATGCATTAAACCAATTACATTTGAGCTTACAGTCAAAGTGTGCGGAAAACTCATGCTCTTTTTGATGAAACCGCTCTTTATTTAGTTGATGACTACTTTAGAACACTAAGTATTGTAAGCGAGCTTCTACAATCCGAAATAAAGTTCGGCTTTTAATTAAATACACATGGTTGCTAAACCGTAAAACCCAGATCAATTAGCCTTTACATTTGAGAACCCACCATAAGAGCAAAGACCACGTTTCCTGTAGGTCTATTGCTAATGATGATATCTTAAAAGGGATCGTATTAATCTGTGCTTATAGATCATTTTATTCGTATTTATCTTTTATTTGTCTGAAAACTTACGAGTTGTACTATCCAATCCATACCTTCTCTGATTCTTGTGTGTTCTTAAGCAAACTGAAAAAGAAAGAAAACAACTTGTTTTCCGATAATGGCTAAAAAATTGAGGCGCTTTATCAGGATGCCATAAGAAATTGCTTGCCATTAAGTTAAAACAATAACCCATGATTCTGAATGCTGACTGTCAGGACAGGCAGGATATATGCATTAAAAAAATTCTCAAACCACAACATCTGGCTTACTGTGTTAGATACTAAAACAAAAAAGAAAATGTTAAATATCTACATTACTCCTATTTACGCATGACTTATTGGTGGTACGTGTAATTTTTTACTAATTCAGCATCACACACACACACATACACACACACACACATATATATATATTTATATAATTATTGTTATATATATTTATGCACACACATATATGTACAAAACACACACATTCCTCCATCTATATATATATATATATATATATATATATATAGAGAGAGAGAGAGAGAGAGAGAGAGAGAGAGAGATGTTCGTATAGTCTTAGCAGAAATCAAGCCGATAGAAATATATTGGTATCCAAGGCAGTGTTGTAGTGGTATAAATATCGACGTTTATTTATACTGTGACATCATTTTGTATTTTCAAATATAGCAATGAAGTGTACGACAAAATATAAGATAAGAGCAGCCTATAAGCTCACATATATATATATATATATATATATATATAAAGAAAAGAGGGAAAATATATTTTATCTTCTTAAGCAATCTCATATATATATATATATATATATATATATATATATATAAGGAAAAGAGGGAAAATATATTTTATCTTCTTAAGCAATCTAATGACGAGTTTTTGGACACAAAAAGGAAACTGACACTTAATATTAGGAGACGACAGCTCAATTTTTTGGGACATATAATGAGGAAAGAGGGCTTGGAGAACCTGATGCTTACGGGACCAATAGATGGGAAGAGGGACGAGGGAAAACAGCGCACGACATACCTGATGGAATTGAACAGATGGATGGTGGAACGAGATTAAGTGGAATAACAGGAGAAGGTGTATTAAAAGCAACACGTAGTGGAGGGCCATGATTGCCGGCGTCCTCAATGAACACGGCACATAAAAGAAGTCTACTGAAAGATTTAAGCTGGTTTTTTTTTCTTCATATCTGATTCTTCCAGTGTCTGTGTACGATGATTTACTTCTGTTCTGGTTTCGTTTATAACAAATATCGATGCTAACCTCTATCTATTTAGTTCGTCATTATCAAGGATTTATTTTAAATTATTTTTTTTATGTGTATATGTCGATTTAATATAAACTATATACACGGTTCTAACGCGTTGACAGTGTCTGCTAAATAAAAATTTAAAAAAAAGCATCAGTAGAGATACCGATATATAAAAATCTACATATACAGTTTGAAAAAAAATTGATAATGATTAATAGAACAACTGAAAGCTCTCTGATGTAGCAGACATTTAGACAATTTGTACATAAAGATAGAACCTGTTAGAATACGTGGAAAAAAATTAATAAAAATCTTAACTGGAATATAATTTAATAAAACATGTATAAAAGAGGGACAGCTGCCAAAATGTAAAACTATATATATATATAGTTTTAAATCCAAACACTGAAACAACCATATGATTGTAGGGAAGAGGACATATATAGAAGAAATTATGTACATGTTCTAAAACATAATTTATAAGAAATATTCACTGCTCTATACACCATATATCGAGCACTGTTTTAAATTAATGTTTTGGACGAAAAAAAAATTTATTTTCTCTCCTCATTCTATACTCACTCGGATATATATATATATATATATATATATAGAGAGAGAGAGAGAGAGATGTTAACTTCAATATAGACTTATATATATATATGTATATATATATATGTGTGTGTGTGTGTGTGTGTGTGTGTGTGTGTGTGTTCCTGCGTGTCTATGTGTGTGTATGGATTTAGTAAAATGTTTTTAGTCTGGCGTATCACAACAATTGTGGAGCGCTCGGAGCGAAGCAGCCAATTCAAAACAACAATAATGGTTTGTAGAATTTGCTATCAACCACACATATATTTCTTCTCATATGCGTTAACAATTCATCTTCTAGCAAAATTGTTATATATTCCGAACATTTCTCTCTTATGTATATTTTTTCTTTCTATCTGTAAAACAGTGACTATCCAATATTTTATAAGATTCTTTTTTCACCTGAAGTTTCAGAATCCGTTACTTTACACTGAAAATGTGCATTTGATAAAACTGTTTATACAGAAGAGGTTTAATTTTTTTTTTTTTCGAATAAGCCCTTTAGGCAAAAAAAAAAATCTTATATAAATGGAGAGATTTTCAGCACTTCATACTCAAATATTTCTAAGTGAATCATGTGCTGTCGATGTCAGCAGAGAGAGATTTAAAAGCAACAATTTGATTGGCTGTCGTGTCGGTTGACGCGGCAGTCACTTTTCTGGAAGACTGGTCGGTCGACCTGCTATGATTATTGTGCAGAGCCCTCAGACAGATCTGCATAAGCAAGAGACTGCTTTGAATATGAACAAGTATAGGCCTCTAGACGTCAATATGAGTGGCAGGGTGACGAAATAAATATCAGGTTGTTAAAACGAGGTGTTTAGGTCAACATCGTCGTTCTGTTTGTATTGAAAAATTTAAGCGAAACGTCAATCATAATTTTATGTCTTCTCTAAGCGCTTTTCTTTGGTTGTTCTTTCTCCACGCTAAAGTCTTTTCATTCTCTTTCACTCCCGGTAATCCCTTGCGTCTTAGCGATATTAACGCCTTGCTTGGGTGTGAAATAATAATAAAAAAAGAATATATCTTAGTCACCCTAAATTCATCTACCTTTCTTTGTATTGCTGAACGTACGCATGCTGATTCCGAATAGTAGAGTGATTTCGTGAAGAGCTACATTCATACTGGTTTCTGCTATAACTGGTCACACTCTGTATTTCTCCCTTCCTCCCCCCGCTCTCTTTCTCTCTCTCTCTCTCTCTCTCTCTCTATATATATATATATATATATATATATATATATATATATATACGTGTGTGTCCAAGCCGCATGCACCCTAAGTGGGTTGAGCCAGCTTCCTCCCCGACGGAGAAAGTCTCACTGGGATTTGTTTAAGGGCAGGGTCCCAAGTCCTACCCTGTTATTTAACCCATAACTGGAGGAAAGTGACGGATTATTACCTTTCCCATGGCTACCAGCGCGTAAGTAAATGCAGAGCATTCAACTGGAATTCGAACTCGGTTTACCGATTTCTCTTTCCGAGCCGACATCCACTGCACCAAAACGCACATCCGTCAGTAAGCAGTTACAGCACCTGGTATCCCCAAGCGGTCAAACATCTAAGTACTGACTAGGCTCAACGTTACTTAACTTCGGTGATCGAACGGGAACCGGTATATATATATATATATATTGTTAAATTGTAATGATGTTTAGTGCCAAAATTGATGTTTTTTCAGTTGTAGTTAACTGGTGGAACGGCATTTTCGACAAGCACATTTTTTGTCATAAAGTGCTCTAAATCAAGATAAGGATACAGCATTCACAGAATTCATGCGGAGAAGATGATTATTTAGCTGAACAATGTTACATCAGTCATCCTCCGAATCAAAAGACTCAGGAAGTTTTCTAATAGAAGACGAAAATTGCAACACAGTGAGCCGAAGGCGAATTGGCATGACGAAGGGCGCATTCCAGAAGCTGAGTAGAGTAATAAGAGACATAAAAATGTCACTAAAAAAACAAAGAAATGAGTAGTAGATTGCTAGTTCTTCAATATGGAAATAAATACTGGACATCGAAGAAGAAGGGAAAAATTGAAGCAACTGAAATGTTGTTCTACAGAAGGATGCTGTGGATATCATGGATCGAACATGTGAGCAATGAAGAGGTTTTGGAAAGGATGGAAACGAAAAGTAATTAATATTGAGCATCAGGAAAAGACAGCTGTAGTTCCTGGAACATGTGATGAGGAAGGAGGGCTTGGAGAACCTGATACTAACAGGCCAGATAGAGGAAAAGAGAGACGGAGAAAACAGCGTGTAACGTACCTGACTGGCCTTAGCAGTTGTATGGCAGAGTGGGGATTACGTGGTGTAAAAGGAGAAAGCCTGCTAAGAGCCGCCAGGGATAGGGACACGTGAAAGCCCATGATCGTCTACGTCCTGAAAGATAAGTCACATCGTGACACGCTTCTTCACACACACACACACACACACACACACACACACACACACACACACACATGTATATATGTACGTATGAATTTAAATGCAACGTCGGTTTGCCATTTTCTATCTTCTTAAATACTGTTCATATTTTATCGTCTCTTCAATCCTTCATATGCTCAGTATTTCTTTCACTTTCACTCTCTGTAAACCACTGCGAACTAGTGGCATTTTCTCCTTGCTCTTGGTGAAATTATATAGCCCAGAGGTAGAATCGCCGACTGACGCCAATTCTGCCGGGTTTCAATCCTGGGTTAAAAAGCAATCGGAGTCTAACCGTACAGATGAATTGTGATACAGCGAAACAAATCCGTCTGCCGATGACAATATATATATACTAGCAGTATAGCCAGGCATTGCTCGGGTGTAATGAAAGCTTTAAAACTAATCCATAGTTCTGAAGCTCAGACTCAGCCTAAATTTGTGTGAAAATTGGTGAGAATCGGATAGAAATTGTGCATTTGTATAATGGACATACAGATAGATAAACAGCCACACACACAAAGATCTTGCCGTTTATATATATATATATATATATATATATATATATATATATATATATATATATATTATCGATTTTCTGTACTATTGTAAGAACTGCAACCTAGAAACTTCTGAATATCGTTTCTTATGTCTTTGTCTATGAGTGTATCAAATTTGGTCAAAATCGGACCACTCCTTCTATAACCCGATTTTTTCGATTATCGATTTTCGATATTTATGGGGAGTACCTCGACACAAAACCAAGCTAAGAACACTCGCAGACGCTTATGGTACAACTGTGTGGATTTTCAAGGAAATGGGTTCAGCCATTTCGGAGTCTATAGGTAACGGACACGCACACATAGACAAAG
>JBBBDQ010032672.1:6195000-6222500 GCA_037127315.1 Ascarosepion bandense
GTGTTGAAATCTGGCTGATAGTAAATATTTCAAATTTCTGAATTGATAGGTGACTCAGTAAAACATTCATATTTCTCCACTGACATTTACTCTCCAGTAATTCTTTGCGTCGACGAGATGACATATGGTACTTGGCAAGTCTTTCCGTTGTATTAGACCTTAAGAAATATTTACAGGGTTGTCAGTAGGTTTTTCAATTATATAAATTTACGAGAGGTGTTCATAAAAAATCGTATCTCTTGTGTTGATTTGTAGGCTCTAGTAATATTTTCATGTCTAAGACTTTACGTGGTTACTTCAATGAGGTTTTTATAAGCTTTACATCAAAGCTCAAAGGGTAAATACGTGTAAATTTTATTTTAATATTTTATTTATTTATTTGATTATTTTATTTTATTTATTTATTTTTTGCATGTGCAGAGGAGAAATATTGGCCTAGTTCCGCAAGAATTCACGTGAATATATATGTGTCAATATTTAATCTCGACTGCCGGTGGAGAAGATCATTTTTAGCAAGATATAATAGCGAACAGGTATCTGTTGGATGAAATGTTGGCCTAAATCCTTATTCGACGAGGCATAAACAAATATTTGGCGTAACATGATGAACTATTTGATGATTAATAATAACCAGCCTCTCTGATAAAAGTTTCAGAATCATAGATATCTGGGAAGTTACTTAACAAATGAGGCAAAATGTGACACCGAAATCCGAGGAATATCAAAAGATGCTCTCTAGAAACCAAATACTTACATTTAACCATCGTCGATTAGACCTGAGACTACCGCTAGTTACGATGGACGAATGTCCTCTCGGAAAGGCACCTTACCTTGAGAGACTTCTTCTTCTTCTTCTTCTTCTTCTTCTTCTTCTTCTTCTTCTTCTTCTTCTTCTTCTTCTTCTTCTTCTTGTGCTGTGTCCGTTCAGGACGTAGGCGATCAGGGACTTTCACTTGGTTCTGTCTCTTTTCGCTCTCAATACTTTTTCTTGGTATCTCTTCTAGCTCCGCTCTGCCATCCATTTGCTCAGACTTAACAGGTACGTATCGCACTGCTTCCCTCTGTCTCTCCTTCACTTTTTTCGATCTGTGAGTATTAAATTCTCCAGGACCTCCTTCCTCATTATGTGTCCCAGGAACCTCATTTTTCTATTCCTGGTGATAAGTATGAGTTTTCTTCCCGTTTTGCGTCCTTGTGTAAAACCACATTTCTGCTGCCTCAATCCCTCCTTCATCCTTGATGAGATCATCCAACATTCTCTTCCATACAGAAGGATAGATATCACATAGCAATCCATCACTCTTTTCTTAGTTTCTAAAGAGATTTTCTTGTCTTTTAGTCCTCTGGTTAGCTTCTGAAATGCGTTTTTGGCCATGCCAATGTGTCTTTGGATCAGCATTCCGCACTTTCCACCCTCTATCAAAATACTTCCGAGGTATCTGAATTTTATACTTGATTTATTTTAGTTTTTTTAATTGTTTTTTTTTTCGCTGAGTTGTAGTTGGCGTATTGGGCTCCTCTTTATGCTGATGACCATACATTCAGTTTTCTTTAAGTTTATGCTCAGTTCTTTCTTCTCTCTTTTGCTACCTTCTGTAGAAGATCCTGAGAGACCACTGGGCCTTAAACTTACACTTAACCTCAAATAAAACTCGTAAATACGAACCATCACTTCAGATGCAGGAAAAATGGTCGGTCCCCCTGTATGACCCTCAGTAAAAGATTCTACGCATTACCCTTTATGTTTACAAGAGCCAGATCAAGCTAAGAATTGAGTCCTCTTGTTATATTGTGGCGTAAGCTGCACAAACCGCACTTTCCGTAGAATCCAGAAGAGTATCCGCGATTTTGTGGGTAACGAATTGTTTTTACATCCTGAGTTATCTCTCAGAGGTGGGATATGGCAAGCCTCTCGCTTCTCTATCAATACTTTCACGGAAAGTGCTCGGACGAACTACAGTCATTTCTTCTGTCAGGATTCACCATGACACTTACATTGTAGCAAACCACCCGTATTCCTTCGTATTCCATCGGTAATAACCTTCCACTTGAAGAGCTTCTCCCCGCGAACAATTACTCCGCGGAACCGCCTCCCAAGTGTGTATTTCTTCAATCATTATAATCTTAACTTGATCATGACTAGGATTATCCGTTACCTTCCTCTTCTAACCGCACAAACTGTCTCCTAACAGCACCCTCTACTTCGAGTAGTCTCCGGTCATTGTACTAAGTGAACATGACTGTACAATAATATATATATATATATATATATATATATATATATATATATATTTAAAAACTTGAAAATCTCCTTAAAAACTAATGAGAATATCATGGACGGAATATATAACCAATAAGGATGTTTTAAGGAAAATACCAACAAAAAGGACAATTGTATATTAAAAACGAATGAAACAGTTTAATTCTTCTAGCAAAAATATTGAAGAAAGCAGTCCTTGAAAATTTGACACTTAGAGAATATAGTGATTGCAAGAGTTTCATAAGAAAACAGAAAATAACGTATATAAAGATCTTGTGTAGATGGCAGAATAGTGAATGAAAGGATAGTAAAAAGGCATACAATACTAAGGATAGAATTTCTTAGAGAGCTATGATCGCCCATATTCCGACCCAACTAGCTAAATAGAAGACATATAAAAGTTCACAAATACTCTCTTAGTTTTCTACAGTGAGTAACATTCCCAAATGAGTTTATGTGAATAGTTTGAAGAACATAAACAAAGACACGATATAGCAGAACAGAACATTCTAGACATCTATAAGAGAGAGAAAGACATGGAGAGCAATGTTCACCTACGTCACGAAAGGACACGTTCCATAAAATAAGAAAGAACTTGTAGATTATCTAAAAAGAAGAATAACTCTCTATATAGTTAAACATTCAAAATTATCTGCTATTTTAATGGTACGCAGAGAAGAAAGAATTATTCGGATCTTGAGTCAGTAAAGTGGCATATATGATACACGCTTGGGTGATCATGTCTCGAAAGAGACATGAGCAAAAGATTATTCCGCAATATGTTGCCATTACTTTCTGCGGTAGACTGGTTGCTAACCAAGACTAGAGAACCTAATATGTCCTGTTATTTAACCCATAACTGGAGGGAAGAGACGGATTATTACCTTTCCCAATGGTATCTGTGCGTAAGTGAATGCATCAAATTTAACTGGAATTCGAACTCAGCTCTCCGATTTCTCGTTCCAAGCCGATATTCACTGAACATTCTATACGTCAAGTTCCGGTGTATATCGACCCGGAACGACACTTCGAGGAGCCGAGTTTGAATTCTAGTTAAAGTCTTTGCATTCGCTTACAGACAAATACCCTTGGAAAAAGTAATAATCCGTCTCTTCCCTCCAGTTACGGGTTAAATAATAGGACAGATCGGGTTCTAAAGCCTTGATTGGTATCCAGTCTACCGTAGAAAGCAATGGCAACCTAGGGTGAGATAATCTGCCCAGTCAGTTATGTCTTTTTCGAGATATGATCGCGCTAAGCGTGTACCACGTATGGCACTTGACTAACTTAGGTAAATACCTCGACAATAAAAGCCGTATT
This sequence comes from Ascarosepion bandense, assembly GCA_037127315.1. Taxonomy (NCBI): domain Eukaryota; kingdom Metazoa; phylum Mollusca; class Cephalopoda; order Sepiida; family Sepiidae; genus Ascarosepion; species Ascarosepion bandense. Next base: position 6,198,581 of record JBBBDQ010032672.1, read on the forward strand.
TAGCGGTCGTCCGTGAGAATAAAGTTTAATCTTCAGCCAGACTTACTTTAAGAATGACTGAATTTAATTAAGTGACATATTACAATACAAAAGAATATTTTTCTTGTTCCGCTTACGATTTAATAAGGATTAATTAATTAATTAATAATACACACTGCTCGTCTCAGGAATAGAACTCACAATTTCTATGTCACTAAATTCCCGAAGAAGCACTTTAATCCAATTGTCTATATCCAGATATCATCTTCGGTTGTTAAATTGAGGAAAATGACGTTTCTGAGTCAGCCACATTTGACGGTTTGTTCATTTATTTGATGACAATGCTTTTCAACATAATAAAAAAAATAGAGAGCTTCTTTCTTTTTTTTTTTTTTCACAAGTACGCAGTATAATTTAACTTGATGCGAAGCAATAATCATTACGCTTGTTTTCTTTCTTTTCCAAGTATTTTTTTTCGGATCAGTGCCGCGGGTTATTCGATTTAATGGCTATAAAATGGGTCAGTGGGTCGATTTGAGTCATTTGAATTTATCTGCGGAATTTTTATCGATAATTCTTACTGATATTATTTGAAAAGAAAAGAAAAATTCCTAACGACCTATTGGGCTAAGAGAAGCTCCAGGCAACATATAAATCAAATTTAGGAATAGTTTAATGATACTTTATTGTTTTTTATTTTAGAAAAATGATAAAGAATATACCAATGTTTATAAGAAAAATTTAAACGAACAATCTTTTAAAATTATAAGAATAAATAAAAACTTAAATACAGCAGTTATTTGAACGTCTATTGACATTCAAGATCACCACAAACCTCAAAGTGCCATACATGAAACACGCTTGGGCGATCATGTCTCGAAAGAGACATGACTGACTGGGCGGAAGATTATTCCGCAGTAGTTTGCCATTGCTTTCTGCGGTAGACTGGTTGCCAGCCAAGGCTATAGAACACAATATGTCTTATTATTTAACCTATAATTGGAGGGAAGAGACGGATTAATACCTTTCCCAAGGGTACTTGCACGTAAGTGACTGCAATGAATTCAACTGGAATTTGAACTCGACTCCTGGTTTCGAGCCGATATCCACTACACCACAACGCACATACTGCTATAAATGCTGATAAAATTGTTGGTACTGCTCTAGTAGGTATTTGACTCCACCTGCTATCTCCTATCTTTACAAGAGTCAGATCAGACTAGAAAGTAAGGATCGCTGTCATATCTGGGCTGGAATTGCCAAGTCCTCACTACCAAGACAAGCTAGGGAGTTCTAAAAGAGTCTACACAGCCTTGTGAATTATTATTTATTTCCCAACCAACAAAACTTTTCCCACAGACAAAACATTGATAGCCTCTTGCTGATCTATAACTATTCCTATAGATATTGTACTAGCGAGCTACATTTGCTCTGACATTTGCAGCTTGGACCCACCATGACACGTACATGGTGAATCATCCTCGTTCCCTTCCTTTTCTATTAGCAATAAGTAAGTTCTACTCAAACAGCTAGGTTGAGTAGAACTTCCCAAGAACTATTGTTTTCCGGAAATATGTTTCCCCTTCACTACAATCTTGACCTTTCCAGGTCTCGGGTTAACCGTTATCCTCATGAACTTCACGTCTTACTTACACTCATACAATGTCTTTCAGATCTCTGAGTTGTCATCTGGCCTAAAGTAAAACATTTCTGATTAATAAGTAGATTTGTGGCTGTCAGTGAATCGTTCAGTCCTCTAACTTGATACATGGCCTTTCGCAATACGTTTCAGATCAATATATAGACATGTGGCCTTCATTGAATCTTTCGATTCTCTGAGTTGATACCTGTTCTCTAGTAAGAACTTTCAGATTAATAAGCAAGCATTTGACCTTCAGTGAATCTTTCGGTTATCTGACTTGATATCTGTCCTTATCAGATCAATAAGTAAGCATGTGGCCTTTAGTAGTTCTGTGTAATTTTACTTGTTGAAATCTGGCTGACAGTAAATATTTCAGATCTCAGAATTCACTGGTGACATTTATTGGGGGATATTACTCCTAAAATATCTTATTCTGTGAAAATTAGTATTAAAAGAGTTGCTTGATCGTCGAATGTAGTGTTTATAGTTCAATTTTACGGTATGATTTGTTAGGATGAAAGCTAAGCCCAATGAACAACTCAAACTAAATGTAGCAAACTAATTCGACAAAAGATGTGCAAAATGTGACCCGCCCCGCCCCGCCACCAGAATATATATATATATATATATATATATATATATATATATAGATAGATAGATAGATAGATAGATAGATAGATAGATATCATCACCAGACAAATGTAATTAATAGGCTTCATTTTGAATCTCATAACGTAAGTCGGCATAGGTCTGATGACGTTATGGAAGCCTTCTTTGAAAGTTTGGATCCACGCTGTGATTAGGGCATCACACAATCCTTCAAGATTCTTCAGCTGCATATCTAGGATTATAATCAACTTCTCCCCAGCATCCTAAAAATATCATCTGGGATTGAGATCCAATGAAATTAGAGGTCAGTTTAACATATATAAGTTCATTGTTTTGTTCCCGTGATTGTTTTGTTTCCTTGATCAATTTCTCATTATTTCTGATTATATCACCTTGCTATGTTCTGCTGGGCTTAAACACCAAAGTGTGAGTGCATCGCAATCGTAAACTGAGGCACATTGTCAGATGCATAACCTAGGTAAGTTACGGCTTATAAGAAATATTTATTAATGGCATCATAGTAGAAAGACAATACTGATCAATTATATTATATTTTTTTGATAAATGTTGCTTCTACAAAGCATCCTGGCCTTGTGTTTATGTTTGAGGGAAAGAGAAGAAAGAGTGAGAATGAGAGTGAGACAATGTGAGTTAATAGGTCTGCGACTTGACAACGTTTCCAAGTCAGCAGGCGAAAAACTAACAATCATAATTTATACTAGACACGCACACAAACGCACACACACACACACACACATTTACGAAATTACATTAGCATCTGAATCTCACATTAACAAACTAGAATTATTATATACTTACATACATACATAAAACAATATTTACAGTATTTCCTTTGGGCTTGAAATTATTTAATTTCTTGCAACTTCGAATCGATGAGTCATTTTTCCTTGAATTCGGGACCCCATAAATTATACTAACGTTTCTTTAACAAGACGAATTCAAATGAAACCTGACTGACAAATAATAATAAAACTACACAAACTAAGAAAATATCAGAATTTATTTCTTCTTTTTCTTTATATCTCATTCTCTGATGAAATTTTAATAAATTTGAAGTGTTACAATAATAAAGGGTTCCTATCTTTTTATTATGTTATCTAAAAAAACACTTTGGGAAAATGGTAAACTTTAAAAACAGTAGCTACTCAATACATTTACGCATCGTTCTACAGGAATGGATAGAACATTACTGGCTACTCGCGTTTGTATATACTGTGTATAAAACACGCTAGAATCTGCCTTCCTCCACCATGCGCCGATAGCTTAGAGTTAGAATCTCCATGAAATCGGTCGGGTTTCGATCCTGGCTGGAAGCAACCAGATGTCTAATAGTACTGATGAGCTGTTACAAAATGAAACAGGATGTCTGCGGATGATTATATATATATATATATATATATATATAGGGATAGCGAGCCCGATTAACACTAAATCGGCAGAGTTTCGATCTCGGCCAGAAGCAAGTGGATGTGTCTAGTCACACTGATGAGCTGTGATACAGCGAAACAGTCTTGTATGTAGATGACTAATATATATATATATATATATATATATAGAGAGAGAGAGAGAGAGAGAGAGAGAGAAGAGAAGGGGATAGATAAAGTGTGAATTTTTGTATTTTTATATTAAGGGATAATTTTTAAAAAATGAAAATAATATTGATACAAAATAATACTTCATTAAAATTTAATTTTTCGCTTTTATATATTTTTTAGTTCAGTGAAGATAATGGATACATACATTATATCATGAAAAACGAATCTATATTTTTCTCCCCAAAATCACTCAGTAAATACATCTCGGGTCCAGTACCTAAGACCTCCAATCCGTAATGGACTGGGGCAAGAAATTGCTCGTGAATTTTAATGCTTCTAGAACGAAGCTGCTATCTATTAACCGCCACAGACAATCGCTTCTAATTCCTATTAGCATGGATTAGTCTTGTCTCTCTGAAAGTAAAGCACTGCACCTCCTCGGGTTAACTCTCACAACAGACCTCAAGTGGAATGACTATATAGAATCCATAATTAAATCCGTTGCTAAGAAGATCGGTTCTCTGTGCAGGGCCAGGAAGTTTTTCCCGTCTAAAACAATCTTGCACATATACAAACCTTCCATCCGCACGTGCATTGAGTACTGCTGCCATATCTTGTCGGAAGCTCCTGCTACCACCTAGGGGTTCTTGACAAATCCTATGGAGCATCTCTAATGAGATCGATCCCGACTTGGCAGCTCGGATACAGTCACTTTCTCACAGGCTCAATGTGGCTTCCCTGTGTCTCTTCTACAAATACTTTCATGGCTTCTGCCCAGATGAACTTAGCACACTGGTACCTCCAATAAATGCATTTGCTCAAGCCACAAGATTAGCAACTAGGTCCCACCCATTTGCTGTGAAAACAATAAATTGTAAACGCAAATTCTACTCCAACAGCTTCTTTTCTCGCATTTCCGCCTGTGGAATTCACTTCCGTTTGCTTTCCAGACGGATACAATCTTCAAGAATTCAAATGTAAAGTTAATAGTCATCCCCTATCTCACTAATTTGCATCCTCTCTCTCTCTCTCTCTCTCTCTCTCTCTCTCCCATTAGTATTCTCATCATTCTCTTACTCTCTTCCAGACACCCCCTGTAACCTGTCACTCTTTTTCATAACTTTCCTCCTATGTAACCCCCTGCTCAACAGTTGCACTTAAATACCTTGCTTGGGGCAACAAGATTATAAAGAAAACTTAACGAGACACCGTCAAGTATCTGAATTTCTATCACGCTTAATTCATCAATAAGAATAAATTTCATTGGTGAAATTTATGTACACCATCAAATAGATTATTACTATTTCTTTTTGGGGTAGATTAGCAGTAGGTGTGTGACTCATATCGTTGAGATCACTTGAATAACGAATTAAACGCTTGTTAAATAACTTACTATATACAGAATGCCTCCAAAAATAAATGGAAAATTTTAGGTTTATTATGTTAGGAAAAAATACCTAACATATAGAAAAATATTATTTTAGCTTAAACACCACATCTAACATTTGCGTTTTTGCTGTTTTAAGAAAATAAATTTCTATAAATAACTGTAACAATAACTCCAGTAATTAAATAAACTCTTATAAATTTCCTGGTTATTTGTGGAGACCCAGAGTTCCGCGCAAACACCAGCTTGTCAAATTCTCGGCTTTCGGTTGGAGAGGATTACAGACGAGATTCTGCCTTTCGGGCAGAGACTCGGCTAGGAAAAATATACACGAAACCGATCCCGCTTATTTGGGAGCTGGGGAATCATGCACAAATGTATGTGTTCGGAATCCTGACATTAAATACGATATTCCGCCTCTGTGGGAAGAATTTCGGTAAATGCTCAGGAATCCGCTTGAAATCCAACTTGTCGGTCTCTCAGACTTGGGGTGGAGAGAAACTCAGACGAAGATATATCTTCAGGCAGACAGTCTACTGAGTAATCTACGCGTTCAGAGACCTCACGTTAAACACGACCTTCTGTCACATTCCGCATCTGTGGGAAGAAACTGTTTAAATAACTAGACTTCCACGCGAAGTCGATCTAGTTAAACTCTCTCTCTCTCTCTCTCTCTCTCTCTCTCTCTCTCTCTCTCTCTCTCTCTCTCTCTCTCTCTCTTCGTGCGAAAAGAAAATCAAATGAGCCTATGTCTACAGGCAGAAATTCGGATGGGGAAAAATAGACAAGAACCAGATATCACATCTGCGGGATCTGGGGAATTATTGCCCGAGTGTACCCGCTCGCAAACGACACGTTGAACCCAACCTTGTGTCACATCCCGTCTCCGTGGTGAGGACTCGGTAAATATCCATAGCTCCGCGCAAACACAAGCTTGTTGGACTCTCATTCTTCGAGCAAAAAGTGGGGTCAAACGAGGCTATGTCTATTTGCCGAGGCTTGGCTGGAGATAAATAGATAAGAATAAACAAATATTTTTTACCAGAATGGACGCGCTCGGAAACTTCAACTTAAACATGAACTTTTTTTAACCGTTTCACCCCAAGTAAAGCAGTACCGTCACTGATGCGCAGGGGCCTACATAAGAGAGTAAATGTTTAGGTAGGAAGAGAGTGAAGAGAAAGACAAACCAGATCCAGGGGGTGTCATAGAAAGAGCAAGAGAAGGATGTGATCACAGAAGTGAAGACAGTTGCGAAAGTAGAAAGAAAGCAAAAGAACAAATTACATGATTTGATGTAGAAAGAACTGGAGTCAAGTGGATAAGATATGGGAATTGACATTGCATTTATCTTCCTGAAGGTTGTAGCCGTCAGGAAAGCAAGTATATGTAAGGGAATTCCACAGGCGGGAAGTACGAAGAAAGAAGCTGATGGAGTTGAATTGTCGCCTTCCTTTGGTAAATTTAATTGTAAAAGAGTGGGAGCTTGTTGCCAGTCTGGTTGCACAAGTAAATTCTTGTGGAGAGGGCACCAGTAATCTAAGTTCGTCGGAGCAGAAGCCACTGTGTCATATTAAGTCTCTGTAGGTAGGAATTGCGTAAATATCCAAAGTTCACCTCGAATTACTTCTCATCAAGCTCTCTGTTTTCGGATAGACACCGAATCAGTCGGGACAATGTATTAGGGCAGAGAATCGACTGTGAAAAATTGGATAAGCCTGATGCCTTTTATGCGAAAGCTGGGTAATTATACATATTCGAAATCCTAAGTTGAAACCGACATTGTGTCATATCGCACTTTCATTCGGAGGACTTGGTTAAATACCCTGAGTTCCACTTGAACTCGAGTTTGTCGAACATTCTCTCTTTGGGTAGAGAGAAACTCAGATGTAAAAGGGTCGAAGCTCGACTGGATAAAAATAGACAATAAACCCGATCCTGCTTATGTGGGGTCTGGATAATTTTTGCCCGTGTGTACGCACTCGGAAACAACACGTTAAAAATGACCTTGTCTCGCAAACGGCGACAGTGGGAAGAACATGGTTAAGGACACAAATTTCCGCTCGAACTCAATCTTCTAGGACATACTGTTTTCCGGCTAATAGGTACTCAGACAAGGCTTTTTCTACGGGTAGAGCCTCTGTTGCAGAAAAATAAACAAGAGCCAAATACTGCATATGCGGATTTGGATATTTTTGCCCGAGTACACTAGCTCGGAAACTCCACATTATACCCGAAATTGTGTCGCATCCCACCTAAGTAGGGAGAACTTTGTTAAATACCCAGAGTTCCGCTTGAACTCGAAAGTGTCAGTTAAATTTTCTGATTTCTGACAGAGGACTCAATCGAGGCTTGGTCTACGGACTGAGACCCGGCCGAGAAAGACAAACAAGCACTTTACTTTATGGGAGAGTTCGACTCAGTTGAGGCTCCGTCTGCGTACAGAGGCTTGGCTGAGAAGAATAGACATGCTTAGTGATCGATCACTCATAGGTAGGGTCTGGGCAGATTTTGACCTGAATATACAATTTCAGTGGTGAGAATTTGAGTAAATACTCAGAGACCCGCTAGAGCAGGTCAAGCCCTCTGCTTCGTTAAAGATGACTCAATCGGGTCCATGCATACAGGCAGAGATAAATAGACATGTTCTCTGTCTTCTAGCAGACTTCGGTGCAGTCGAGGCTTCTTCTATGGACAGAAATTCGGCTGAGAAGAATAGACAAGCACAGTACCTTATCCTGTCTATGTGAGGGTAGGGTAAATTTTTATTCTTGGCCAGAATGTACGCACTCTGAATTCTAAATTAAAAATTGACCTTGTGTCGCCACCTGCCACAGTAGGGAAAGCTTGGTTAAATATCCAGAGTTTCGCGAGAACTCGCGCTTGTTAAGCTCTTTGTCTTCGAGTAGAGAGCAGCTCAGACGGGTCTATATCTACGAGCCAAAACTCGGCTGTGAAAAAATAGACAAGCTTGATCTCGCGTGTGCGGGGATTACGGAAATCTCATGTTAAAAACTGATTTGTGTCGCATCCCTCCAGAGTGGGAAGAACCTGGGTAAATGCCCAGAATTCCGAGAGAAATCACAATTGTCAGTCAATCTCTTTGTTTTCTGGCAATGAAAGACTCATTCTGGGATCGGTCTATGGACTAAGAGTCGACCGAGAAAACATAGACAAGCTGTCTGTCTTCGAGTTCATCTCAGCCGGAACTCGATCGGTTGAGAAAAATATACAAGCTTAGTTCTCATCTAACGCATGTAAATTTTGATCTTTGGCGCAAGTGTACGGGCTCGTGTTCTAATCGTTAAAGCCGGCATTGTGTCCCATCCAGTCGCATTTAGAAAACGCTAAGTAAATACCCAGATTTCCGAGAGGGCGCTCTCTCTTCGGGCAGAATACGACTAGGCAATGCAAAGTGCCCTATCTCGAAATTGCAGGTGCTGGATTAATTTGACCCTTGGCCAAATTGTACGCGCTCAGTTTCCCCATGTTATACCCAAAGTTGTATTAAAAAGACTTACCAATGTCAACCTCTCTCTCTCTTCAGTCGGGGATCTGTCTACGGACGAAGACTCAGCTGAGAAAAATAGACAAAGCAAAGTGCCTAATTCCACGGCTTAGAGGGCTGATTAAATTTTCACCCTTGGCCAGAGAGTACGTGCTCAAATTTATCAAGTTAAATTTGATATTTTGTCACAAACTGCCTCAGTAGGGAGACTTTAAATGTCCAATGATCTGAGAGATTGTTCGTTAGAGTACCGTTGGAGTCAGACGACTAATCATTTTATAACTGTTAGTTTATTTTCTAAGAGACGCTTGGATTTGGCATAAAGCCGAAAGTATGGCACATCAAATTTTATAACTGTTAACGAGTTATAACAATTTGGAAGTGCAGAATCAATGCTATATCAAACAGAATGGCGTATTGTGTTTATGCATATATCAATAATTAGGCGGCAAAAATGAAACTGGATAAAATTTTTAGTTGGATCCAGAGGATTTGATCCAGGGAGTTGTCCGTTTAATACCTGGATACAAAAAAAAAAATAAATCAATAAATAAAACCTACGTTTCTCACATCGGACAAAAGAAGATCGTCATTAGACAGCGAAGGACTTGTAACGCGTCACCTGTCAGACGATTTTCTCTTTCAATATTTTCAAGCAGACATTCGAAATCATAGTGGAGGACATTACGTGTGTCTACGGATGCAGACCACTTTAAGCTGCAAATGTCACAGTTAGTCTGTTATTTCTTAAGCTGATGGTAACTCTGCAATAGTATAAATTGTGCTATGTTGGAAACCTTCATGTTCGCGATGTCTACTCAAGGATATTATTTTACTGCAGAATCCTACCAGCGTACGCAGGTAACGCGAAACTAATGCAGGAAATGCTCGAATGGTGTCCATATAAAACTTTAGTTTCGTCACTTGCTCGAATTACATTGAAAATAATTTCGTGTGTAGCTGATGTTATAATAAATTTTATCTTTACTGGATGCTCAGTAATTGTTGCCTCGTGCCTTACAAGGCTATCCTGACGTATTATTATGTCAGCACAGAAATATAGAAATGTTGATTAACATTACAATTAAACGCCTCATTTACTGTAAACCAGACACATTACCCGTATGGACTTTTACCAAACTGAGAGAGGTTTTCTACAGATCAATAAGAAAGAGCTTACTCATTTAAAGTATGACACATAATAACATTCATATGCGCACAGCAATCATATTAACAAGGAGAGGAAAGTATAAAAGAAGCACAACTACGTGTATATATATATATATATATATATATATATATCAGAAGAAGAATTCATTTTGTTTTTTGTTTTATTTTCAGAACTGGCAAAACAACATGAGTAATAAGTTAACCACGTGATTTCTATAAAGTCACATTAAGATGATTTTTTTTATACCTTACTTCTATATTTGATTCGAGTATTTATCTGCTTAGCTTAAAATTAAACATTAAGGAAGATATAATAATCGACCCGAACGCAAAGAAAGAAAGAAACAAAGAAACAAAGAAACAAAGAACGAAAAAAAGAAAAGAAAGAATAGAATGGAAAAAGAAAGGAAACTGATGGAACGAATAAAGATCAAGGAAGAAGTATTTGCAAAGAAAAAGAACAGAAAAAAAGGAAATAACGAAAGAAGTTTGAAAGAAGATCACGAAGAAGGAAAAAGATGGAAAGTATAAAGAAGAGCACAAAAGAAGAATTTTGGAAGAAAGAAAAAACAAACAAACAGGGGAAAATGATATAAAGATAAAGAAAACCTTAAAGAAAAATGCCAAAGAAAATAGAAAGAAGAGAGAGAAGAATGAAATGTGAAAGAAGAAGAACAGAGAGAAAGAAATAGAAAGAAAGAATAAGGAAGATTAAAAAAGAAAAATTCGAGATGAAAGTAAAAAAGAAAAGAAAGGAAGGAAGGAAGGAAAGAAGGAAGAAAGAAAGGAAGGCACAGTAACATTTTAAAATAAGAAAAGAAAGAAATAACATGCAACAAAATTGAAAAAATATGAAAAAAGAAAAAATATCAGAAAAAACGACAATACAAAAGTGCGTAAGAAAGAAACAATAGAACGTAAATGATGAAAAAAGAAAAAAAGAAAAATAAATTTGTTAGCGTTAAAAAACAGATCAAAGAAAGAAAGAAGAAACTCAGAGAAAGAAAAATGGAAAAGCCTTGGAAAAACAATGTCTACTTGATAGCAGTAATAATGGAAAGAAAACACATAATGCAGTTTTGTAACAAGAAAGCTAAATGTTAAATAATACCATGGCTTTTCCTTCGTGCTGAACCCGGTAACATTTTACTTAAACAAAGACAGGACCGAATGTTTCGCAGTCAAAGAAAACGCGCGCCAGTCTTCAACGCAAAATAATGAAGAATACCAAAGAAAATAAATGAATAAAAATGATTGACAGTAGGCACTCTTAAAGAGCGAATTTGCACTTGTTAAACTGCGCAAGAAATAACCAGAAAATTGACAAAAGCTAAAAGAGAAAGACAAATATCACCTTAAAAATTATTTGGAGAAAAAAAAATTTCTTTAATTATTACAAAAAAAATATCTCAGCAAAAACGAAATTCAGAGTTCATCGTGCATGATTTTATCTATCTATCTATATATATATATATATCTGGAAAGTGATATATATATATATTACTACAAATACCTAAGTGGTTTGGTCAAATGTAACTGGGTAGGACAATTTAGCAAATAGACGTAATGGACCTGTACTCAATAGACGTAGACCATTAGACGTCTTCGCTTTAGTCTGTATTTATGGCTGACACCAGCCAATCATATAACTGTGAATGGGAACCAAGGTGTATGCATATTAATTACATTACATATTCATTGCAACAATATATATAAATATATATATATATATATATATATATATATATATATATATATATAGAGAGAGAGAGAGAGAGAGAGAGAGAGAGAAAGAGAAACACCAGCTTAATAACATATATTTCATATATATTTTAGACTATTTACATCGTTCGGACTGTTGTCTTCATTTTTATTGCCATATTCACTACGTTTAGTCCACTGTAGGCTCGAACCTTTCTTCAGAATTGTTAGAATACTGAACCGAATCCAATATGTAGTCCAGGAAATAGATTGTTCTAATTCCACGTGCCATGCCTTTTTGGGATATCTCAGTTTCACTTAATTTCCTTTTGTAACTAAACTGTCCAAGTTATTGTTCTCTCTGCTGTAGCCAGGTATTGAACTCACAACTCAGTTGGTTCAAATAAACTAATGAGCAAAGTATTATTTTGATCTATAATCTTGTCATTTATTCTTTTTTTTTTTTTTTTCGTGTATGGATCTGCAAAATTTTCTATCCTTTGAAGCTTTTATTAAAGTTTGTCTTTATGCTATCTCTCATAAACACTGCTTTGACATCCATTTACAAAGGTCAATCAGGTAGGTTAAGCGCTGTTTTCCTTTGTCCCTATTGCTTGGAATATGTTCTGTGAGATTTTAAAAAATGCTAAGCCCTCTTTTCACATTATGTGCTACAGATTCTTCAGCTATCTCTTTTTGATGTTTCGTATAAATTCTTCCATTTTCTCTAAAACTTCCTCGTTGCTCAGATGTTTAATCTATGCTATTCTGTTCATTGTTCTGTAGAACTACATTTCTGTTGCTTTAAGTATTTTTGAACTGGGATGATATTGTCCAGAATAAACTGCTCTATAAGAGGACTTATATTGCATAAGTTAAGTATTCTTTCTTTTTCTTCATAACTTGATTAATATTTAGAATGCATTTTTCTGGCACCTTTTGGCCATCCCCTATACATTCATGTACTTCGATTGTTTCTTTTTTGCTTCCACTTATTTTCCATCCGAGTTTGTTCTCTGTGGCTTATACAAAACGATTTAAATGATAGCTTGATTAATAATAGTTTTGGTAGAGTTAGTTCTCTTACTCTTGGTATTGTTGTTGCTATAGTTAATATTATATATATATATATATATATATATATATATATAGAACCGTCATTTTCCTCATTCTTTCATTGCTGAAACTTCAATATAGATAAGTATTAAATATTTATAAATTCATTTGATACACATGTTATTGTGCAATATTAACGAAAGAAACATTCTATTTTAATTTACAGTTATTTACTTGGCAATAAATACTAAAAAAAAGTTTGAAATACATCGTATTCTAAAACACTGATTTGGCCTAATTATTGGCAGTAGAGTTTATATATATATATATATATATATATAAGCCTTATATCATCAGTCTTCTCTCTTTAAGCATTTGCGGGTTGCTTTATGATGCCTCATGAGAGATGATGTGAAGTCATATGATAAAATTTCGAACAATCTTTGCCCAATGGTATTTAACTTTCAAATTATCAGTGTACTGGCATTAGCAGTCCTGATACAGATTTCAGTAGTTCTTTAACACTTCGACAAAGTAAAATAATCATTAATAAAAGCAGCTCTCTAATAAATTCATACGTTATCATCTTTCATACCCAGGGTTCTATTGCCGAGATGGATACAATACACAGAGAAAGTGTGCTGCAGTATTATTCAGCAAACTATCCGGTGCTAAATGGATATACACAGAACAGTACAATAGTTAGAATAATAGACAATACAGAACTTAAAACACAGAGAGGAGGGGTTTAGATCGCAATGGTCACCGAAATAATCAGTCCGAATATTACTCGAATGAGACTCGAATATTACACCACGAATACTACACCTCGAATGCTACTATTCTTTACTTAAATAAAGCTCATTTCCGCCCTTTGTCTATTGCAACATTGAAAATGCTGCAGGGGTGTCAGCCACTCTACAACAATTAGTTTTTAACTGTTTTGCCCAACTCTGACTTTAGCTATATATATATATATATATATATATATATATATATATATATGTTTGTGTGTGTGTGTGTGTGTGTGTGAGAGAGAGAGAGAGAGAGAGAGAGAGAAACAGTCTTGAATTATATTTCAGCATTTTGCTGTGTTTCTCCAAGCTGTAGAATGAGACATTTGATGTCAGTAGTAAAGATAAAATAATCACGTGACATTCTACACAACCACTATACCATATGATCCGAGGTATATTTCTATTCCTGTGCCACTAAATGCGAAAACGCTCCACCAGAAAATTCTCTGTTTCTTTCTTGTTTACTTGAGAATGAGAACCGATTGGAGAAAGAAACCGAAATATTACTTATAATTTCGGCAAATTACGCCACAATTTCCCACCCGACATCAAAAACTTATTCAATACAATGCGAAACGCACCAACAGGCTCAAAGGAAATTCCGCGCCTATTTTATTTTTTTTAAGTGTTTAAACGGATGACAGCTGCTTAAATACCACATATGTGTGTGTGGTTGTGTGTGTTTCCGCTCTCGCGCATATGTTTGTGTATTGGTGGAAAAAAAAACTTACCTGCTTAAATATATATTTCAGTTTGGTAATTATTACACTTACTCCTGATTTCAGTCAGTTAAGTTCCATACGGGATACACTTTTGGGTGATCATGTCTGAGAAGAGGCATGATTGACTGTGCAGAAGTTTATCACGCAGTAGACTGCCATTAAGGTATTAATTGATCTCTTTTTCCTCCATGTATGGGTTAAATAGCAGGACAGATTGAACTCTAAAGCTTTCGTTAGCAAACAATCTACCGAATAAAGAAATGACTACCTAATGCGAGAATAAAATCTTCTACCTAGTTACTCATGTCTCGAAAGAGACTTGATCGCCAAAGCGTATATCAGTCAGTCAATTTAGTGTTATATGTGAAACACGCATGGGCGCCAACGAAGGCTATAGAACCCAATCTGTCCTGCTATTTAATCTATAGCTGGAGAAAGAAATGACGGATTAATACCTTTCTCAAGGGTATTTGAATGTAAGTGAACGCAACGAATTCAACTGGAATTCGACCTCGGCTATCTGATTTCTCGTTCTGAGCCGTTGTCAACAGCACCACAACGCAAATAAGTTTTAGCTAAATGATCAAATGAACAGATCAGTACCTACAAAGACTCATTCAAAGGGTTTATCAATAGAAATCAGAGCCATAAATATGTTTTGTTGATAGAATTAACATTTAATTGCTTGGCTTTCAATTAAAGCTAATTTTAAAGCTTGAAGATAACTTCTTTTTTTTTAAATTTCATTTTAAATTTAAGTATCGAAAATGGGTGGAGGTATGTATTTTGAAGGTTTCTTCTTTTTCTTTTAATGATCTTGCATGTGGTGAATATTTTCCCACTATACAACCTTTTTTCAACAAAAGAAACATTGCAAACCTCTCGCTGTGTGAATCCTTCTTAGGGAACCATTATACGCATGGGAGCAATCTCAGATATACAGAATACCATTATGTTCATTTCATGAGAGAGCTGGCGTTTATGTTGGTCAAGAAACTTTTGGAACATCGGATTGAGCATTGTGAATAGCAAAAACACTATGCATCACCTTTTTTTGACTGCAGAAAGAATTCATCAATATACAGGAGGTGTATAAGATTCTTCAAGCGCTTCTCCAGAAATGCTAACCTTTGTCATCCTACACGATGATGTGATGTCTAAGTTACATGTATAAAAGGCCATCATTCGCATGATGCTAGTTCTCACATTAGATCATTAGATCTTTCGATCCCCGTTATATACCTCTCACCACACCGAAGGTGTTGTGTGGCAAGTATGGCTGCACGCTCCTGTGACCGCAGTTCTACTGCAATTAACCTATTTATAACGATCCCTTTTGACATATGTCTCGTTACATTTAATCTTAGCTGGGCTGTAGACGACGTGGGATTTGCTGTTGCTATCCTATCAACGTGTATGATCTTGTGCAATATGTAGCCGCCCATAACCTGATTTATGAATGAAACAATATTCATTTAACCATTATTGCTGATATAGAAGCGCCATTGACGTCTCAAGTCCAGCATGTACAACAATTCTTCGAAATCTCGTCCAACTCACACGTCTCGACTTGAGCACGTAGAAGGTTCCTTTTTTTTTTAATCATCTCACCCCAAGCAAGGCATTCCACTTCCACTATTGCGCATGGGGCTACATAGGGGAAGGTAAAGAGAAGGAGTGAGGAAGGTGACAGATGAGTAAGGATAGCGAGGATGAGGGTTGGGCAGATGGGAAGAGTGCTTGATAGAATGGGAGCAGGTTAGTGTGTTAGGAGGTGTCTATTGACCTTACATTTAAACTCCTGGAGATTGTAGCCGTCGGGGAAGCAATCGTTTGGAAGGAAATTGCCACTACAACAGCTTTCACGGGACTTTTTCGTTACGCCGAATGCTTTATAGTTTACATCTTAGTCAGACACTATGCACTGATATATGTTATAATGCGGCAGAAACTTTTATCAGAATATTTATTCCTCCGTGCATGGAATACTGCAGTCACATATGGTCAGGCGCCTCAGCTACTCATCATAGTGTTCTCGATAGGCTCTATAGAAGAATCTATAACGTAATAGGTTCCCATTTAGCAGCTTTACTCCAGCCACTTTCTCACCGGCGGCATGTCTATTCTACAAATATTTTCATGGCTTCTGCTCCCACGAACTTAACTTATTGGTGCCCCCGCCAATAGAATTTACTCGTGCAACCAGACTGGCAACGAGGTCTCACCCACTTACAGTTAGATCAACCAAATGTCGCCGACAATTCTACTCCAGCAACTTCTTTTCCCGCACTTCCAGGCTGTGGAACTCTCTTCTGTATTCTTCCTTTCCTGGTAGGTACAATCTCCAGGCATTTAATTGCAAGGTCAATACCCATCTCTTATCCACTTGACACCACTTGACTTTCTACATCACACTGTTTATCTTGTTCTATCTTTGTTTTCTTTCTCTCTGCCTTAGCAGCTGTTTTCAGACATGTGTTTCCGGCCTTCTCTTGCCCTTTCTCTGACACCCACTGTAGCTAGGTCGTCTTTTTCTTCGCTCTCCTCTTGCCTAAACTTTTGCTCTTATGTAGCCCCCTGCGTATCAGTGGCGGTACCGCCTTGCTTGGAGTGAAACGATTAAAAAAATTATATTATAATTTTTTTATAAATACAAGATACGCCTAGGCTGAAGTAGTCACATCTAGGATGGAGCTGCCGAATTCTCACTTTCAAGCTTTGACAGACTTTAAAGGTTTATTCTTTTTTTTTAATGATCTTGCATGTGGTGAATAGTTTTCCACCCTACAACCAGTTTTCAACAAAAGAAACATTGCAAATCTCTCGTTGTTCTAACAGTTATTTTTTATGGCAAAAGTTCGCGTGAACTAGATTCCCTGGATCCACCAGCTAGGAACCGACATGCTATCAACACCAAATCACTTTATCCTTATTCTCTTCCTTTTTCAGCACTATCGAAACCACAGCTTGAACTCACAACTATCAGGAAACCAGCTACATTTTAAATAGCTATATGACATGGTAGGGTTGGTGGGACATGAAAGTGAATAAAGTTTGGGAGTAGTAATTAATTAACCCCATGGATTAAATAATGGATTTAGTCCAAAGTACTAACAAGGCCGGATTGTATAACAATCGAAACATTGTTAGTTAAACAAGGAAAATGCCCACGTTGGTTAGAATATTGATTGAGTCGTTTACTACGGCGTAACAAACCTTTGCATGTTATTTAAAGTCAGAAAAATATTTTTAGATTGTAAGAATATATTTTGAAGTAATAAGGATTTTAGTGATACAAGTCTTACAAATTAACCTATAGTCTTGGGAGAATTCATATTTAATCAGTATTTGACAAGCAAACAAGAAGATTATAATGCTGATGTAAAGCGGTGGATCAATTCCAGATTGCAATCATTATGTAAATTTATCCATAATCTTTGACAACTGTAGTTTCTATGCATTTGTAGGCTACAGAACCTAAATTAGTCTAAAAATTATGCCTGTGAAGCTGATGAATATTTGGTTGAATTATTGCTTTATTTCTTTGTTTTTTTTTTGTTTTTTTGTTTTTTGTTTTTTGCTTCTTTTTTTTTTTCATGGGTTATCAACGCTTTGTCAGTGTTTTTAAGTCAGGAATAAGTTTTTAGATTGTAAGTTTGTTTTTTTTTTCAAAAGATTGTAAATTTTTTTTTTTTTTTTTTTTGAGATCATAATGATTTAGCGATAAAAGTCTCCGTAGCTGATGGAAGAAAGGTGGATTCATACCTAATTAGAACTTGGTAAGCAAACAAGATGTGCGTTGTGGTGCAGTGGATATCGGCCCAGAACGAGAAATCGAGGAGCCGAGTTCTAATTTCAGTTGAATTCATTGCATTCACTTACGCGCAAATACCCTTGGGAAAGGTATTAATCCGTCTGTTCCTTCCAGTTATGGGTTAAATAACAGGACAGATTGGGTTCTATAGCCTTGGTCGGCAACCAGTCTACCACAAAAAGCAATGGCAGCCTACTGCAGGATAATCTTCTGTCCAGTCAGTCATGTCTCTTTCGAGACATGATCGCCCAAGCGTGTTTCACGTATGGCACTTAACTGACTGAAGCAAACAAGAAATTATAATATTTATGTAAAATGGAGAGTTTAATTACGATTAATATGTAAAGTGAACCTTCACATTGTGGCCACGGTAGTTTCTACACATTTATAAGCAAGAGCTATCTGTTGACCATCACAGACAATCGCTCCTACCCACCATTAACATGGATCAGGCAAGCCTCCCTGAAAGCAAAACACTGCGCCTTCTTGGCTAAACTCTCTCAGCAGACCTTAAGTGGAATGACTAGATGGGAAACATAGCTAAATCCGCTGCTGGGTGTGTCGGTTCAGTGTGTAGGGCCAGGAAGTTTTTCCCGTCTGAATCGATCCTGCACATATATAAATCTATCATTTGCTGTGTATTGAATACAGCTGCCATATCTGGCCGGGTGAACCTCGGGCCTCCTGACAAAATCCAACGGAGAATCTGTAATGTGATCCATCCCGACTTGGCAGCTCACCTGCAGTCGCTCTCTCACCGGCGTGATGTGGCTTTCTTGTGTCACGGTTCCTGCTCCAATGAACGTAGCTCACTGGTGCCGCCTATGTATGAATTTACTGGAGCTACTAGACTAGCAACTAGTCCTTTTACATTTAAACCGGTAAAATGTAACCGCAATTTCTACTCTAACAGCTTTTTTTCTCACACTTCCCGCCTGTGCAATTCCCTTCCGTATACTTGCTTCCCCGACAGCTACAATCTCCAAGAATTTATATGTAAGGTCAATAGTCGTCTCCTATCTCTCTGACTTTCTTTCAATTACTTTTCCCCATCCACTTCATCCCCATCACACCAGTATTCTCATCTTTCTATTACCGTCTTCATGACACCCACTTTAACCTATTCCTCTTTCTCATCACTTTTCCCCTATGTAACCCACTGCGCGCCAGTGGCAGTAAAACTGCCTTGCTTGAGGTTAAATGACTTATAAAAAAAAAAGAAAGAAAAAAGAATGTCAATTTATCTAAAAAAAATGCCTATGTAAGTAATCAATATTTACTTCCTTAATTTCTGTATTAGTTTTCTATGGTTTATTAACGCTGTGCATTTTATTTAAATCCTGAAAATATTTTTAAATTGTAAGAACATTTTTGAGATAATAATGTTTTAATGATACAAGTCTTACGAATTAACGTATAGCTAGAGGTAGAAGAGTTGGATTCATATCTTTCCCATGGGTATTTTCGCATAACTGAATATAACGAACTCAAATGGAATTGGAAATCAGCTCTCAGATTAAAAATTCCGAACCATTATACATTACACCACCAAGCTTACAATACTTGCTATTCCCAAACAAATCCCCATCTAGGAACTGAACAGGCTCAGCCGTGCTTAACTTCGGTGATCGTGCGGGAACCGCAGTATCAACGTGATAAATCTGGTTAGAATAGCCAAGCTTGAAAAAAAAAAAGATAATTATTTATCTGAAAAATACCGTCATAAAATCAGGCAAGTGATTTTGATGAAAAAATTCTTCGGATATAAGAATAAACAGAAATATCATAATAATATGAATTAGGAATGGCCTTTCGAATTTTGTTAATATTAGTAGAATATTAACAAATAAGTTAATATTGGTAGAATATTAACAAATATGTCAATGTTATTTATATCATTTTCAATAATATTCATAGATTACGAGCAGCAAGTCTGAGGAGAGTATTGTTGTTTAGACTTGCTATCACTTGCCTGACTACAAAATTGCCTGATCCGGTTGTTTTCAAGTCTGAACGGGTAATAAACGAGGAGATTTCAGAGACACCGCAATAAGGTAGTTATTGTCATCACTGAAGGCGGAGAAACGTCTCCAATTTCCCTCACAGCATGACGAGAACAAATACCGATTTTTAAAAGGAGAAAAATATGCAGACTTCTCGTTAAAAATTTTATTCAGAAAGACGCTGCTGCCGCAAGGAGAGTGCAAGTAACTTCTCACCTTCGATTATCAATGTTAATATTCCCATGGGTGATGTTTACTGACACTCGTTCTTATTCAAGTAACAGCGACTCTCCTCAAATCTTATCCTAATCCTTCGCTTAATAATACGTTTAATGATTAAAAAATAGTAGTATATAGGTTTGCCTACCGTCCGATTCACAGCCCTCTCTGGGCTATTGAACAAAAGTAGGGGTTTATCCCTTGTTCACAGATTAGTACTAGGTT
This sequence comes from Ascarosepion bandense, assembly GCA_037127315.1. Classification (NCBI taxonomy): domain Eukaryota; kingdom Metazoa; phylum Mollusca; class Cephalopoda; order Sepiida; family Sepiidae; genus Ascarosepion; species Ascarosepion bandense. The sequence goes on from JBBBDQ010032672.1 coordinate 6,218,969, forward strand.
TTTGCTTCCTTCTAAAGACCTTATTGAGCTTACACATTTAATTCGCATGCAAACATACATAATTTAATATATAACTACAAACATACATTTTGTTACTTGCTTTATTCTGATTGCTTTATCACTGTTGATTTCTAAAAGACAATTTTAAAATCAAATGTATTGCATGCTTTTTCAACCAATTCTGTATATTAATACATATTTTAATTGTTGGTTAAATTGTCGTATTGTTGTCAATTCCTATTTTCTGCATCTGAATTCTTTGCATGTCTCGTTGAATTACAAATATAAATAGTGGTAGATTTCGAAGGTATTTCGAAGCTCCAAACAGTAAGAAACTGGTAAATATTGACCTTGTGGCAGATGCGGTTGTTTGCTACAAGAATTGATATCAACCAGATTGAAAATTATCTACAAAGACCTCCACAGTCTACCTCAAATCGATACTTCTAAGTCTCTACCTAAGCCATGAAATTCGATTTAATATTTTTTATCCTTAATAGAAGTAGATAGGTTCGCCTATCGCCCAGTTCTTACTCCACCCTCTTTATTAAACGGTAGTAGAGGTTTATCCCTTGTTTCCTGTTTAGGATTGTGTTTGTGGTTCATTCGAAAGTGTTCTTCACTTTCACTCTCAATACCATTTGCGTCAATGTGAACTGATTTTTAAAAATTCCGTCATTGGATCGCTGTGCAATTTCCATTCTCTCACGAGAAAAATCTTCTATCTTTCCCTGATGTCTTTAAAACACACATACACATGAACCCACATATAGCTATTCATCCTTCTTATTACTATTAACTTTATTTGTAATAAGTAAGCGCGTTTTAGTTGCTATCCTGTTTTATTAATGTTCTTAATCAGTGAAATGAATAAAAGCTAGTCTAGACTGATAAACTCTCCTAAAAAAATGTGTACTGTAGTCGAGAATTGAACCTATATCTTTCAATCAAGAAAACTGTTTATTAGCCAAAGCGTGCCGCTGTTAATTTGACCACATAGGCCAGCCTGAAAGAGTAGGAACTGAATTATTTATTTATGGAAAACATATATCTTAAAATAGATAATTCAAATCTTTATTAATTTCCTGTTGAAGAAAAAAATCAACCAGAGATAACAACACAAACACGTGTACCCCCAACGTATATATATATATATATATATATATATATATATATATATATATATATATATATATATATATGTGTGTGTGTGTGTGTGTGTGTGTGTGTGTGTGTGTGTGTGTGTGTAGTCACGGTTGAGTAATGAACAAAGGATCGAACTGACGAATCGGAGTTTAAATTCCAGTCAAGCTCATTGCACTCACTTACATTCACTCCATTGGGAGGGTATGGATCAATTTTTCTTTTGTCCAGCCTAGATACGGGTAAATAGCAGTACAGACAGCGTCCTATAGCCTTGGGTAGTGAACGGTATAGGAGAACAACAACACTCAATTCAAAATTAGCGGAGGGGCGTTTGGGGTCCATGTGGTATACTGTGGATTAATTCTTCGTATTTGAATCATCCAAAAAGTATGGTTGGTTCTAAACAAATCTTCATCACTATAATCAAATTATATGTTCGGATAGTCTACACTGGCTGTTGCTTCTAAAAACTGATCTGCTTGATTCTTATACATGGAAAACGGCGGAAGAGTCGTATATATATATATATATATATATATATATATATATATATATATATATATCCAGGTAAAGAAATCCCAAGATTATAAACAGTGCTGAATACAATAAATATTGTAGAGCATATTGTAATCATATAATTATGATTTAAAAATACATTGTGACACTGAAATTTCTCAGTGTCGAGAAAGAATCTTGGCATCAGGCACTGTTGGATGTTGTTTGTGAAAATGATTTACATTTATGATTTTTTTTTTGTTTGTATTTAAATGTAAATCATTTTCACAAATAACATCCAACATTACCTGATGGCAAGATTCTATCTCGAAACAGAAATTTCCGTGTCGCTATATATTTTTAAATCATATTTATATAGATATTTTAAGCGAAAGTACGTGGCGTCCAAACAGATTTGTTCAAATCTTAACATTTGAGAGCTGAATTTGAATTCTTTTGGCAAAACAAAGAAAAGGCTATGGTAAAAATATATTTATATCAAACATTGTTTGCATAGTAATATATATATATATATATATATATATATATATATATATATATATATATATAGTAATATTAATTATAGTAATAATACCAGTAGCAACAGAACTAATTCTGTCAAAACTAGCAATAATTAAACTACAAATGAGGTCGTCTGGAAACACACCGGGAACTAACCCGGAGGGAAAAGAAGGGGAATAAAAAAAGAAACAAACGAAATATCGGAACAAAAAGTCAAGCATTCGTGAGAAAGAAAAAAAAACCGAAGACGAAAACCAACCGATTTTATATATATATATATATATATATATATATATATATATACAAAACTATTTATTTATATACACAAAACCCTTTATGTTGTTGAAGTAATTATTCGTAATCGTGAATGTATAAAGAACCGATTGGTTAATTTATTGAGATGTTGAGAATTTTGACGAGGCATACTTTCCCGCGTGGAAGTTTGCTTGTATGAATACTGCAAACTTATTGCTGTTTTATTCCACAATCCACACGCATGTTGCCATTTAGCTGAGCCAGATCTGAGATATATTTGAGGTTGTAATTCTAAATAGTAAAAGGAATTCATTCTGGTCAATTAGGAGAAATGGTTTTGCGAAAACGGTTAATTAAAACGATCGCCAAATTAGTAATCATGTAATTGCCTTTGTGAAGACGATATTATTTGAAGTTATCTTCGGGATACTAGTATTTATTACGCTGGTGCAAGCAGTTTGATATGGAAGTGTTAAATTAAAAAAAAATAAGTTCAAAATTAAGCTAATCTTCAATCTTTGTTTATTTACCTTCAAAATGCTATATAATCTCTATTTTATCTCCAGAAAGCACAACTCAATTACAGAAAGGTTAACATTTGTCTTTAAAAAAAAATAGTGAATTATCAGTTACAATAGTTTTTGAACTGCAGTATTAAAGTCTGCAGCGACAGCAGTAGCAGCTGTTGTGTTTAGTAGTAGTACTAATAATCATCGTTTTAATGAGCGACTCAGACGAAACTGATTTTTTACTACGCAGAACACGTGGTTATCGCGTATATCGGGCCACATGGAATCAGAACCCTTTGTTCTGTGTTTTCTTTTTCTCTGGTGAATTCTTTGTCCAAAATGATAATAGATCGTTAGATTTTTCGCCAGCTTACATATTATTTGGATGTGCGTTGTGGTGAAATGGATATCGGATCGGAACGAGAAATCGAGGACCCGAGTTCAAATTCTAGTTGAATCCATTGCATTCACTTACGCGCAAATACCCTTGGGAAAGGTATTAATCCGCCTCTTCCTTCCAGTTATGGATTAAATAACGGAACAGATTGGGTTCTGTAGCCTTGGCTGGCAACCAGTCTACCGCAGAATGCAATGGCAGTCTACTC
>JBBBDQ010032672.1:6230000-6245000 GCA_037127315.1 Ascarosepion bandense
CAAAACCTGCTTTCACCTCTTTTGACTCACCTTGCTAACCAATTCTACAACTTAGCCACTACAATAATTGTTTTTAGCGCCATCTTCTGAAGGCAGAATTATAAACAATAGTCTAGCCTTTGTGGACAGTGGACGATATATTCTTTTTTTTTTTACGATAAGATTCACCTTAGACATGTGCCGGGCCGGTCCCTTCTACCCTCAGTTTCATTTCTCGCACTCCTTTGCTTCTCTGAATAGCTACAACTCTAAAAGTTTAAATGCACAGTCAATTACCATCTTCTACCGCACTAAATCCCATCCACCTGCCTGAATCCCATCCTTATCTCGGTATCCCATATACCTTGTTTTTTTCTCTCTTTGTAACCCACTTCGCACCAGTGGCAGTCCTGCATTTCTTGGGGTGAAACGATTATTTAAAAAAGATAAGGGTTGTTTATATGGAAAGACTTGAACAGATTAAGATAGTATTGATAGGGGAAACATCCTCTTGGGAGTCTATTCCACAGGGCAGTAGATTGCAGGAAGAAGCTATTTGAGTGGAACTTACTTCTCGCCGATAAAAAACGGAGGGTATGTAGGTGGCTTTCTACAAAGTGTCGTAGCGGGTTCTAACCCTGAAGATTAGATGGGATGAAACCAAAGAATGTAGTTCGTCCGAACAGTTTCCATGGTAGTAGCGACAGATCAGTTTCATTTTTTTCTCCAAAAGGAATGGTGAATATTTTGAAGACTAGGAATATATTTACTTGCATCACTACTGAGTAGTGAATTCGATTCCCACTAGGTGGCTCAATCTTTTGGCATTGAACCAGGAATAAATTTTGCTAACTAAATAAAATCTCAAAGAATTGGCATCGGATATTTGTTAAAGAGATAGCTTTATTTGATATTATAATTAATGATGATGTCGATCTTTTCTTTGTGCTCTCGTACTTGGGGCCTTGGTTCAAACTTAACTGAGCTGGTTTATATTATGTACATACGGACTATTGTCCTCGGATAGGTTGTTAGCATCATAATTTTTTCGGTTTTGTACTCTCTGGCCTTTATCAAATGCTTGCTGAATAGCGTTACCTTCAGGGAATTTCGAACTGAATCCTTTATTTTGAACTATAACGGAAGATATTTCTCATTCCGTTGACCATGTCTATTTGAGCTTAGTAAAAGAAATATAATGTTATTCGTGCACCAAAAAATAATAAAGCATGTTTTAAATACAAACAAATTTGGAGCCATATAAATGAGGGGAATATTTAGGATAAAAGAGTATAACTAAAAATGACAAGGTGGAGGAAATGACTTGTCTTAATCCTCGCTCACGAGACGCCGATCCTTCGATCGTTTTTTTTTTTTTTTTTTTTTTTTTGGCTATTTTTATCTGTTTCTTCTGTTTTACCCAGCCTATATGAGGCTTTGGAAATGATGAAAACGAAAAGGAAATTAATTTTGAGCATCAGCAAGAGACAAATGAAGTTCCTGGGAGGAAGGAGGGCTTGGAGAACCTGATACTAACAGGCCAGATGGAGGGGAAAAAGAGACAAAGGAAAGCAGCGGATAACATATTTAAAAGACCTGATTAGGTGGATGACAGAACAGGGGCTGAGAGACGTTGCAAGAGAAAGCGTGCTAAGAACCACCAGGTATAAGGAGACGTGGACGGCCATGATCGCCTACGTCCTGAATTGGACAAGGTACATAAAAGAGAAGATAATAAACGAAGACACATATATAATGAAGCAAAAACGACAACGTTCTTTTTAAAATCATCCGTATCACTAATACTTTATACGACCGTCAACGCTCAGACTGCCACTCATATTCGTGTCAGACTTGTAACAATAACAAAAGTAGTGAGAGTAATATAACAGCGAACATCACTATTTTTATTTCCCTGCCATAGTCGCCGTAAAAAAAAAAAAGCAGAGATCGGGTGTGTTTGTATGTGTGTGTGTGTGTGTGTGTGTGTGTGTGTGTGTGTGTGTGTGTGTGTGTGTGTGTGTGTGTGTGTGTGTTTGCTGGTGTGTGCGCGTGAATTTAATGAGACAAAGTGGAAAACTATAAACGACGCGATTCGCTGATAAACGTCTGCTTCGTTTATGTTAGAAAATCTGAAGAAGCCGAAAACAGCAGATGTTCTTCGTCGAAACGCGTAATATGTAACTGTTCTACGTCATCTCATTAACTTCACTTTAGCGCTGGAAACTATGAAATATCATAAACACACACACACACACACACACACACACACATATATATATATATTGTCTGTCTGTCTGTCTGTCTGTCTGTCTCTCCCTCTCTGTATATATAAATATATATATAGAGAGAGAGAGACAGACAGACAGACAGCAGTGACAGGCAGACAGACAGAGGCAGACAGACAGACGAACAGACAGAGGCAGACAGACAGACGAACAGACAGAGACAGACAGAGGTAAATGGATAGTTATATGTGTGTATTTCACTGAAAATAACATAAAATGTATTTCTATGTTATTTTTTGTTTTTTGTTTTTGTTTTTTGTTTTTGTTTTTCTTGTGTGTGAAAAACAGATTGGTGGGGACACTGTGTAGGTTGAAAAAGAGTTACCTTACTCCCTCACAACAAGGTAGCTATATGAACTTGTAAATCATTTGCGATCAAACATGCATTAGATAGTGATTACTACCTAATTACTCAAACACACACAGACATATATATATATATATATATATATATATATATATATATATATCGAAGCACTCTACATTAAACAATTTAAACCTGGTTTGAATACAATCAATTTCGATATTTCCAATAGCGTACTCATATATATATATATATATATATATATATATATATATATATATAATATTTAGACGACTCACTACGAGCGTCCGCTTAAAAGGGGAAATGGTTTAATAAATAAATGCTAGGAATTGGAAAGCGTAGGCCCGATTTCAAATTCCAGTCGGATTCGTTATATTCTCTTTTGCACTAATAGCCTTTTATCCTTTTGTATTTCAAGCATTCATGTCACTTTCCGATACAATTTTAGAATTTCTATTTTGCTTCTGTTTTTTTTCTCTCTCTCTCTCTCTCTCCCTCCTTTCAGACTCTTCTCAAAGGTATGAAATTTCCTTGATCAGAAGGCGTAATTGGCTCCAGCTGAAAATGGTAAATGCACTTTGATTTAAGCCTCAAAAAGACAGTGCTTGTTGATACAATCAAGCCGAATGATTGTCTAGATCATGATTATTATCATTAAAGAAATTGTTTCAAATAGAGAAGATGTCTTTGATATTAAGAAAACAAATAACTTTGGAATTCTATCATTCCCGCTAATCAGATTATCCAAACAAATATGCCAGATAAAATTATAAGGGACAAAGAATCTATTCCAAACTTTCTAGATGCAGCTGTTTAATCGAATCAGAGTAAAAGACAAAAGGAGACAGAAAGGAAGGAAAATATATCAGACACTTGCATTAAATGACCAAAATCACTGACAAAACTAAGTGAAGATAATCCCTACGATCTCAAAGAACATTATTTCTAGTGGTAGAGACAAAAAATGATGAATAATCTACTCAGTCCTATGTAAATTTTGACCTAAAACATGTTTTACCTGATTTCGGTAATCGCTCTCTTTGGTGTGAATTTGAAACAAAATAAATTAAAATGTTCATGGTTGCCAATTATTCCAAGCCTTAATGTCAGAATACAACTATCATATGTCTATTACATGGTCTACGGCAGTGGTTCGTAAACATTTTTTCCTGAAAGAAAATTTGCTCACCCCTTACCAAATTTTATGTAATAAAGTGTTATTTTAAAAAATATTAAACAGAGAAAAGGTTAAAGAGAAATAAGAACAAATTCAAAGTCAGAGCATTATCAGTGATAACTCTCTCTTTCAATTTGCAGACCCTAGGTACTATATTCTTGCCACATATTATCAGACAATAATATCACAGTGATAAAACCGGTTAATAATTATTTATAAGTATTTATTCTGTGATTTATGGATGCTGTTAGAAATAATTCATAGTAATATTTTAAATTTCAAAATCATATTCATTTTTGGCATATGATTCTTTAGAAATTGATTCTAAAAATATTTTTTTAAATCTTTGATTGTCTTTCAATCAAACCACATCTGCTATCCTCTTCCGCCGGACCGGTGAGGCGCGCTGCGCTGTTTGGGAACCACTGGTCTTAAGAATTGTAAGGAGAAGGTCCAGCCATTATGGCACAACGTAGTTTCCTACTTTCAGTTCTTATGTGCACTAATGCACTTGGGTCATTTTAAGAATTGCATGCTGGTAACGCGGTGCCGAGTTCGAATTCAAGTTGAATTCCTTGCCTTCATTTACGCTCAAATACCCTTGAGAAAGGTATTAATCCGAATCTTCCCTCCAGTTATGGTTTAAATAATAGGACAGATTGGGTTCTATACCCTTGGCTGGCAACCAGTCTACCGCAGAAAACAAGAGCAACTTACTGCGGGATAATCTTCTGCCCAGTCAGTCATGTCTCTTTCGAGACATGATCGCCCAAGCGTGTATCACGTATGGCACTTAACTGACTGATGCTGGTAACTCGTAACAATATACACTTTGTTGTGTGTTACTTCGCGAAGAGATCGGTACTGTTAAGTCATCCAATTATTTTTAAAAATTTACAACTAAATACTTAATATGATAATATAGTGCAAAAGATCGTGAAATGGTTGACATTCTTTTATTTTCTAGTCTCCTGCTCGAATTTAGAAAATACCAGACAATTCTATTTAGTGATCCTCGCGTTACGATACCCTTAAACCATTATGATCATATAGGTAGCACACTTTCAACAGCCAAAGAAGCACTGGTGACCCTAACCATCAACTTCCCTGACTTAACAATCAATTAATATATGCATTCCATACATAATCAAGAAATATACTTCAGTCATATGACTAGCTTATGCGAATTTCTATCATTTGACCACGTCTTCGTGAAAACTAAAGTTTATATTTAAGTTATAGTGTTGAGTATATGACAGCACAATGTCATATATAATTTGATTTGAAATGATTTAAGATTGCCACAGTCATTATTTCAACTTCAAGAAAGTTGGGCGCTTTCATGACAAAGACAGACCCACTAACGCTACGGATGCTGTATAAGTGGTCCATGTAAAATCTTAATATCTTACGGGATTTGTTTTCATGACAGCTATCATTAATATAAATGGGTATATAGTGCAATATGTTGAATCTACATTCCTTGGTTTCAGTAATACAGACCTTCACAGATCAGATCTGGCACGCCATGTACACAGAGGCGAATCTTCCTTATTCAGTTTTGTATCTTATTTGAAAAAGCTTCATCCAAAGACCTACTGCTTCATGGAACATACTCCCGAGAAGATGATTCATCAATCAATATAATTTTAACCTCTTCTATCTTACCTGTACTCATAATCTGCACTTTCTACTACGAATTTCTTACGTATATAAATTAATCTCACAAATTATTTAACTACAGTGGCACTTGTAACTGGTAATGGGTGAAAAATCAAGTAAAAATATTGTAGCCTTTTCGCGAAAAAGTGTTCTGAAAAATTAATCGACACCTGTTTCTTTTTTTCTCTTTTTCCGAATACTGCTTTTGTTTTCTATCAACACATCTATTCTTTAAAACTAAGATGAATCAGAATTTCTTTTTATTAATCGCCCGCACCTCTCAGTTGCTTTCGCTCTCTCTCCCTCTCTCCCTCCCTCTATCTATCTATCTATCTATCTATCTATCTATCTATCTATCTATCTATCTATCTATCTCTATCTATCTATCTCTATCTGTCTATGCATCTATCTATCTTTCTGTCTATTTATCTCTATCTGTCTATGTATCTATCTCTCTCATTATCTATCTCTGTCGGTCTATGTATCTCTCTCTCTATCTATCTATCTCTATCTGTCTATGCATCTATCTATCTTTCTGTCTATCTATCTCTATCGGTCTATGTATCTCTCTCTCTCTCTCTCTATCTATCTATCTATCTTTCTATCTATCTATCTATCTATCTTTATCACTCTATGTATGTATGTATTTATCTATCTCTATCTCTTTCTTTCTCTATCTATCTATCTCTCTCTATCTATCTATCTCTATCTGTCTATGCATCTATCTATCTTTCTGTCTATCTATCTCTATCTGTCTATGTATCTCTCTCTCTCATTATCTATCTATCTATCTTTCTATCTATCTATCTATCTATCTATCTATCTATCTATCTATCTATCTCCAGCTTTCTCATTTCCTTTTGTGCAGTGTTGAATGATATTGTCACACGAAAAAAAACTATGCGCATTACAATTACATTCGAAACACGACAATGCCGTCTTCAGATGTAGTTTCGTCAATTCCTCATTTCCATAATTATTACTATTGTGCCATTATAAAATAACCCTCTTCAGACATTCAGCCCTCCTGACTATTCCACGAATTCTTAATGCTTAGATCAAAAGGATTGCCGGCTTCTCCGCACACAAACATCGCTGCAGAAATGCACGCGTTGCTACCTCTCAGCTTTTTTAGGCCACGACCTATTTTAATAAAGTAATCGATATTATCGGTTGTGTACTGATATTATGATGTCCTATTTTTCTGTGCTCAATCATTTGTTGCTTTCATCTGAAAAGGAACACCGCTATTCTACTTTCACTGCCATTACATTTGTCATAAGCAATCTATTAATACATTAAACACCATTTAATCGGTAATATATAAATAAAGATTCCACTATTATAAGAACTACTTCTGTTACTATTACGTTCTTTTATTGGTAAATATAAACAATATGATAGTTATTAACTAATTACTAAAATTAACAATACCAGTTACATATGAATTAACCCCACTGAAAAGTTTGAGGGGATAAAATAGTACATCTTTGTCAAGATCTAAAAAAAATCCCTGAATTTAACCAGTAACTTAATAGCTTTTTCAGGGTTGATCTCTACACATTGAATTTAGCAGGGCAATCATTTCTTAATATTGTACATTATTTCTTTACTAGGTCTGTTTCAAATATTTTTATTGCTTCATTTTTCTTAAGACAGGTGTCCCAAAAGTGGTTCATATCAAACTACTGGGGTCGATATGACTATCCAAAGTTCCTGGGGTCCAAAAGAGGGCCGATAAATCAATTATGATGTCTTACGGCTAATTTTCAACTACATATCTTAATCGTGACTACTGCTCTTTGAATATATCTTTCCTATTAAAGCAGACAAGCAATTTAATATTTTATTGGATGTAAATCTTAATTTATTTTTAATGCATTTATTTTTAATTTTTTCGTAGCCGTCTTATTGTTGTTGTTATTATTATTATTATTATTATTCTTATTACTAGTAGTAGTAGTAGTAGTAGTAGTAGAAGTATTTATTATCATTATTAGAAAAACGTCTAGTATAAAAATAAAAATTTAAAAGAAATAACAAAATGTAAAGTTAAAATGAATCTTATCGAGAGAAAATATAACAAGAAATAAATTATTAAGGATAATTGATATATATATTTTTCATAAACTTTTATGTAATCTATCGCGTCTTGTCGATAAGGGGTAAAATATTCCATTAAAGTGTCAATGGCATAAAATGTTCGGAGATTCCCGTCCTATACGGTCACCCAACAAATTACTGAACTGATTCATCGTAGATTAATTTGGATGTGACTGAATGCAATCAGCACGATTTAACTGTAAGCTGGTTTCGCTTCGTATTAATATTTATTTTTAAAAAAAATTGTTTTGAATAATAATAATAATAATAATAATAATAATAATAATAATAATAATAAAGTTCGTTTTTGCAAAAATGACAAACTAAAAATGTAATAAAGCATAAAGCCATTTCTGATTTTAGGTCTTTAGTTGGGACCCGGAAAGAAATGTGTATACAACAGAAATCACAAGAAGACGACGACGATGATGATGATGATGAAAATAATAATAATAATAATAATAATAATAATAATAATAATATGATGATGATGATGATGATGATGATGTTAATAATAATAATAATAATAATAATGAGAAAAAGAAGATGATGAAGATAATAGTGATAATGATAATAACACTAATGACAATAAGAAGATGATGATGATGATGAAAATAATAATAATAATAATAATAATGAAAAAAGAAGAAATGTAGCTATATTAACAGGTATGCGAAGACAATAATATATTTTATCAGTTAAAGAAAAGAAAGAAAACTACTGATAAATATTTTTATTTTTCGTTTCACGTAGAAATAAAGCCAGTACTTAGAAAAGACTGCACCTTAATTGTGAGTGAGTGAGTGAGTGAGTGTGTGTGTGTGTATGTGTGTGACGAAACTTAAGTACTTAAATCAGCCAACCCTGATGCCGACACCTCCCACCACTCGTCTCGATAATTCCCTCCCACCAAAATCGATTATTTGACCCTAGGCCAATAACTTTCTTTCTACCCTTTGTGCTACCCGGCCTTGCAACACGCCGGCAGTCAACAGAGCCAGACGCGCAGCTAGCAGGAAATATTGAACAAAGGCTTCGAGACAAAGATGACCCCGGCCGTAAGGTTTTAAACTACTCAGGCAGGCCACAACTGGTAGTCTGGTAGTGTAAGAAGAGAACAGTTACATGGCTAGGTCGTTCTGACGTCTGCGGGGCCCGGGAATTCGGTGGAAGGAAGCTGTCGTGTGTCTATGTTTTGGGTGACGTCTGGAAACAACGGTGTCTGCGTGGAAAAGAAGTAATGGTGGGAGGAAGATGAGTGAACGTGTTGAAGTAGTGGCAGCCCTAGTACTCACTTCAACTACAGTAGGAGACATTTTCACAAAGCAAAAAGCCACATTTTTTTTATTCAGTTGCTGCTAAAAAAAATTTCCGGTATTTACAAAACCATGCATACATACAGCACAGAACCAAGAACATCACGATATTTTTAGTGATTTACTAACTGTTTCTTCACAGAGTGGAAGCAATTAAATAAATCAAAAATCAAAACCTGAAGTAACTGTAATGATTGAATATATTAGTCAGTTAAGTGCCATACGTGATACACGCTTGGGCGATCATGTCTCGAAAGAAACATGACTGACTGGGCAGAAGATTATCCCGCAGAAGTTGCCGTTGCTTTCTGCGGTAGACTGGTTGCTGACCAAGGCTACAGAACCCAATCTGTCCTGTTATTTAACCCACAACTGGAAGGAATGGACGGATTAATACCTTTCCCAAGGGTATTTGCGCGTAAGTGAGTGCAATGAATTGAACTGGAATTCGAACTCGGCTCCCCGGTTTCTCGTTCCGAGCCGATATCCACTCTACCACAACGCACATCCTCAATAAAATAAATCAAAAATCAAAAGAATCAATTAAATAAATCGAAAATCAAAACCAGAAGTAACTGTAATGATTGAATATATACATAAATTATATGAAATTTGTGACATACAAACAATAATAATAATGATATTAATAATAATAATGCATATTATTAGATCTTTTGACCAAATAGAAATATGATAATAAAAAAAAGATTTTAAAATATCCAGGATTTCGGATACGCTTATAGTTGTATCCATTGCATTCACTTACGAGCAAATACCCTTGGGAAAGGTATTAATCCGTCTCTTCCTTCCAGTTATGGCTTAAATAACAGGACAGATTGGGTTCTATAGCATTGGTCGGCAACCAGTCTATCACAGAAAGCAATGGCAACCTACTGCGGGATAATCTTTCTGCATATGTTATATTACTGCTGAAATGTCGCAGTTTTGGGCTTTTAAATTTTCCGCAAAGATTAACGTTGTAAAAGGCTTGTAGATGTGTAAAGCGTGCGTGCATGGGTGTGTGTGTGTGTGTGTGTGTGTGTGTGTGTGTGTGTGTGTCCTGAGAGATCATTGGATAGTTTGACCAAGTTGGGATTTTCCGCAAAATGAAATAAATTGTTTTTTTTTTTTGGTATTTTTTTTTTAATCATCTCACCACAAGCAAGGCGATAACGCCACTGATGCGCAGGGGGCTACGTAAGGGAAAAAGAATGGAAAAGAGAAAGCCGGAAACCACATCCTAAACAGGGAATAAGGGATGAGCCTCTTCACCTGTTCAATAGATGTGGGTGGAGTGTGAACCGGGTGATAGTTTAGTTTAGTCTATCTACTCCAATTATGATAAATTGTTAAAATTATTAAATAACAGACAGAAAACATTTCATCAAATACTCTCTCTCTCTCTCTCTATATATATATATATATATATATATTGATGCTTCATATTTCATTAAATAATATTTTATGATTTTTTTTTCTTATTGTCTGATAAGCTTAATAGCATTATCATTAAATGATGAAAGAAAATCACAATATTGATGTATATTTTATTTTATAATCCAATTTAAGTATTCGGCTTACATAAGCCATTTTCAAAAATGTTAAATTATATATATATATTTTAATCATTTCACCCCGAGCAAGGCGGAAATGCCATTGATATGCAGGGGGCTACATAACTGTAAAAAGATTAATTAGAAAAGAGTGAGGAGTACAAACTAGTTAGAAAGGAGCAATAGAAAGCTGAGAAAGCAGGTGCGATGACAGATACATAGGTGGAGAGAAAGGGAAGGTTATATTATAATATAACAATTCAGGGACAAACAATGTATATATATATCTCGCTTATGCAGTAATGAATTAGAGCACTCTGGCTACTGGCGTATGATACACCATACGCTAAAAGTCTGCCTCCTTCTACCGAGCGCCCATAGAATCGCCGACTGACGCCAATTCGGTCGGGTTTCAATCCTGGGTTAAAAGCAATCAGATGTCTAACCGTACTGATGAGCTGTGAAACAGCAAAACAGACCTGTCTGCGGACGACTATATATATATATATATATATATATATATATATATCTGTCTGTCTGTCTGTCTGTCTGTCTGTGTCTCTCTTTCTCTCTCTCTCTCTCTCTCTCTCTCTATATATATATATATATATATATAAAGTGATTGAAAACTTCACAGTTGAAACAGTCAATCTATAAGTACCTTTATTTTAATAATGACTGAATTTGAAACGTTATAAATAAGTACTATTTCTCACTGAATATATAGTTCAACAGTAAAGTTTTCAATCATCATAATCTTCATATATATATATATATATATATATATATATATATATATATATATATATATTCCGGATTTTTAGGGAAATAAAAATACAAATAAAATTATGCCATTAAAAATTTATTCAACGAAATACGAAACATTTTGTTGTTTTTGTTGTACAAATTTTGTTTTTCCTTCAACTTAATACGAGTTGTGAGCATTAGCTTTCAGAATGTATTGATTGGTTACTTGGCAGAAACTTATAGTGCAGGATACCTTTTCGATTTCACGAGCGACATTCTTAGGATGAAGATCTTCACTTGCGTGGCTAAAGTTTGCTGATATCTCTTACCCCTGGACAATTTTCGTTGAACATTGTGGTAAACGATCCATTTCTCAACACCTGTTACAATTTTCTTAAAAGTGGTGCATTTTCATTGCTGTTATACAGCAAATCACAGAAAGTCGACACAAAATATTTTTTTAACTCATACATAATGGATTTTGATAATTTTCGTGTTTCTGCCATTCAATACGTTGTTTTATCTGCAATCAATATTTTGATTTGATTTTCATCTTTAGTGGGTATGTCTACCTGACTGTTCTTCATCAATTAGGCTACAATCACCAATAATATTGAATGATCTCCGTACAGTTGTGTCAGCTGAAGTACCATCACTTTACACAGCACATATCTTTTGTTATTACTTGCGTGATATTTTCCCTTTACGGTAATAAAAGAAGCATCAAGTCTCTAAAATGTACCTTACAGTCTTCCATTTTCATAGGGATGCAAAATTGTCACGAATTAAGTAATTTTAGACTTTCTTTCTCAAGAGATAGTTTGAAGTGTGATCTAATTGGAAATGTAAGCATATTATATCTGTCGATAGATTGGATGTGTTCTCATGGCATGAACTCTCCGGACAACTCAATATAACGCTTTCACTTTATGTTATATGGTCTCTTTGTAATTTCTACACTGAAAATGATATGCTGGTGTCAAAAATTAATGCAAATAGCAAACAGAATCAATCTATGTTACAAAGAGATTCTGAAAAATTTACAATCCAGTCATTCAATCAGTTAAGTGCCATACGTGATACACGCTTTGGGCGATCATGTCTCGAAAGAGACATGACTGACTAGACAGAAGATTTTTCCAGCAGTAGTTTACCATTTCTTTCTACGGTAGACTGTTTGCCAACCAAGTCCTTCTATTTAACCCATAGTTGGAGGTAGCAGAGAAGAATTTTCCCAGGGGTATTTGCGCATAAGTGAATGCAACGAATTCAACTGGAATTCGAACGCGGCTCTCCAGTTTCATCATTCCGAGCCGATATCTATTACACCAAAAGGCAGTCAGTCAGTTAAGTACCATACGTGATACACGCTTTGGGCGAACATGATTGACTGGGCAGAAGATTATACCGCAGTAGGTTGCCGTTGCTTTCTGAGGCAAACCGGTTGCCAGCCAAGGCTTTAGAATCCAATCTGTTCTATTGTTTCATCCATAACTGGAGGGAAGAGACGGATTAATACCTTTCCCAAGGGTATTTGTGCGTAAGTGACTGCGAGGAATACAACTGAAATTCGAACTCGGCTCCCCGATTTGTCGTTCCAAGTCGATATCCACTGTACCAAAAACTCTCATCAAATTATGATCGAACCGAAAGTTGTGAACGGTGTTCTTTTAAGATTAACTTTTTAGAACGTTAACGTTTTTAAAAAGACTGATAGTAATTCACAGCAACAATTATTATTATTATTTTTTTTTTTTTTGCTTAAAAAATTAATTGCTTTTAACCTAAATGACTGCAATCTCAACCATGATTCATAGAATTTAATATTAATGCAACCTAAATGTATGAACGTGTAATCTAATCTTTGAGCATTCAACCTCATTTTTCAAATCGTCTAGAGAGCATTTCCTTTGTCAAAGTGATCAAAATATATACAGTGTGAAAGTAATTTCCTTCGTTTCGCTTACAAAGTAATACTGTTGTCTGAAGTTTAGTCCTGGCTTCGTATCTCGATTTCAGTCACCAGTCATAAGGTTGATTTTGTTTGTTGTTTTTATAATTTTATGGTAATTATTATGATGAACTCTTCTTATGGTACCTTGACTTTATGAATTTAAATACGGTACAAGATTTGTAGCAAGTTCTCATCATTTTACAAATTCTATGCTAGTAGATGAATTTCTCGCACTTTTCGCCTGTGAGACTTCATGCTTTTCAGTAAATTTGATCTTTTCAATTCAATGTCATTCAGTATTATCTTTCTTCTTAATTCCTGCTCTTTTATTGCTCTTGCTTCTTAATTTTTTTAATTTTTTTTCATTTACTTTCTAATTAAATAATCCCCTAGTAGCTTTATTGCCTTGCTTGGAGTGAAATGATTAAAAAGTTTAGAACATTTGTAATTTAATGCTAAAATAATTTTCTTATTCTTTTAAATAAATAAAACAATTTTTGTAGTATTTATACTCATGGTTGACTCAAATTTTTGTCTTTCTCTAGTTTCTTTGAATTGTTAGAATAGATAGCGTAAAGAAAATATACTAGATTTTTTTTCATGAATATTTTTAATAGATTTAATATATATTACTCGTTATCTTTTTTTTTTTTTTTTAATCGTATCACTCCGAGCAAGGCGGTAATGCCACTGATGTGCAGGGGGCTACGTAATAGTGGAAAGATTGGAAAAGATAAAGCCGGAAACCACATCCTAAACAGGGAACAAGGGATGAGCCTCTTAAACCTGTTCAAGAGACATGGGTGGAGTGTGAACCGGGCGATAGATAGATCTTATTAGTGCATTTTCTTGTTGAAGTCAAAAAATCACACAAAGGCACGAAAAAGTAAAAAAAAACAAAAAAAAAACACTAAATTAGAAGCTGACTGTCTATATTTGATATAGCTTAACTTAAATCAATTGGTCGAGAAATGTGCGAGAAGATTGAGTAGAGCCAATTTTACTTAAGGGAGGAGCATCGCGATTACAAGTCTGTTTTAAAAATTTTGTAATTTATCTTGGCTTGAGCAGTGACACCCAAAAATAACTAACACAAAAATATAAGCTTGTTTATGTATCAAAAGAAATAAAATGAGATATATATATATATTCACGTCATTGACTCTAAATTAATTACAAATATCTGACTCCGGGACGCTTCTTCCTGTTTTAAGTCTTAATAAGTAAATAAAGATGTTTATAAAATAAAAAAAAAATAAAAAAAATTAACTATGAAAACTTAGGCAAAGTTATGTATGTTAATTCAAATTATGTTAAATTTTCCTTTATCTTTAAAGAATTCAATTATTTTATTCAAATTATGTGAACTATTTTTAAAGTTATTATCTCAAACTCAATATATAAAAAGCAAAGAAAACATCGATAAAAAATAAATTCAGTAAGAAATGATCTTTAAATAATTGTGAAATTAAATAAAAGGCGAAGTATTGAAAGCCCGGTTGTCTTCTTATCAATATTACACTGGCAATAGTAGTACTCATATTTGTCGGAGTCGTTGTAACGAGGAGTAACAGTAGCAGAAGTTTTATTAAAACAAACTAGAGTTGGCGATTTCGTCTACAGCGTGATGATGACGAAAGCATGACGGTTAAGTGTTTTATAATAATAAAATTGACTACAAGAAATAAAATATTCCAATACGATATTGCAAGAAAAAAACTTCTTAAAAAATAGAATGTACCCTAATTCCTCTCCAGCAATAAAAACTTCTATACTTATTTAAATAATAGCGAATTTTTTGAAGATATAATAATAATAATAACAGTAACAATAATGATAATAATAATAATAATATTAGTAGTGATAATAATGATAAGAATAATAATATTACTACTA
>JBBBDQ010032672.1:6247500-6272500 GCA_037127315.1 Ascarosepion bandense
TGTCATAGTTCTGTCGTTGTATGTGAGTGAATGAAGTTGTCAGCGACTCCAATATATGGGTGTCTGTGTGCTGATATGCCAAAAAATATAAGAGATGGGAAGATAGACAATAGATTTAGGAAAAACAATTTTTATTTACTGATCACGGAAGTATGATTTCTAATATTTTTTTTTGCAAATTTCAGCTCGCTAAATTCATTATATATATATATATATATATATTTTATAATCATATCGCCCCAAGCTAGGCATTTTATTACCACTGTTTTACAGGGGGTTACATAGCATGAAAGTTATGAGAAAGTGTGACAGGTTATAGGGGGTGTCAGGAGATGGGTAAGAGAAGGATGAGCATACTAATGAGAGTGGAGTGGACGGAGAAAGAAGCATGACAGAGAGGATGCAGGTAAGTGAGATCGGAGATGACTTTTGGCTTTACATTTAAATTCTTGAAGCTTATCGCTGTCGGAGAAACAAGTAAATGGAAGGGAATTCCACAAGCGGGAAGTGGAATTCTGCTGCTAGAGTAGAATTTACGTTTACAATTTATTAATTTTGCACATTTTGATAGGCCTTATTGCATTGTCCGATGAAGTAACTGGGAGAGACCTACCCTGGCTGAAATGGAAAATAATAAACGAGTAAATAAATTATAAATTATGATGTATCTTCCACAGAGTATTTGTATGCATATTAGATTAGTAAGCAATTATGAGTAACTTCTGTCTTGAATCTATGTGAGCACTATTTGTTCGCTATCAACGTAACTGTCATAAATATCTTAAGATATAGCATTTAATATTTGGATATATCATGTGAACACTTGTATGAGAAACTGAGTGAAATTCTTTCTCGCTTTCTCTCTCTCTCTCTCTCTCTCTCTCTCTCTCTCTCTCTCTCTCTCTCTCTCTCTCCATATATATATATATATATATATATATATATACGTTAATGAGCAGGTTCATGTCATCTTTTTCGTGAGGATACCATATCTGCAGAAACAAAAATCCTGCCGAGATGTGTAACGACAACATAACGGGGTCCTCACGAAACTTCGAATTCGGCAAGAACCTGCTCAGTTAAAGTGACAAATTCTTTGAATTAAGACTATCAACGCTCTATCTCCGCCCCGATATCGAGCACTTTACGATAAAAAAGCGTACTTGCTAAAGTGCTTCTTATCAGTGAAACTACTGTAAAAACAACAATCTCAACACACACACACACACACACACACACACACACACACACACACACACACACACACATATATATATATATATATATATATTCCATTTGTAAACTAGTTATTACGCGACGTAGGTTTCTGAAGACACCACTCATGGTAGAAACCTAGGTCGCGTAATAACTCGTTCACAAATAGAAAATATTCAAAAGTTTCACAATAATTGTATTGAACACCTTTTAATACAAATGTGCGCTCGTCTAATCATATTATGACGAGAAACTAAGTAATTAAGCAATCAATACATACATACATACATACATACACACACACACACTCATATATATATATATATATATATATATATATATATATATATATACGCATCGCTCATTCACTAATGAATTAGAACACTCTGGCTATTGGGCGTGTAAATGACATGCTAAAAAATCTGCCTCCTTCTACCAATAGGTAGGATGATGAGCTCTGATACAGCGAAACAGATCTGTCTGCGGATGACTATATATATATATATATATATATATATATATATATATATATATATATAACGGTGTAGTTGGGAAATAATCCATTTATCTTTTATATGAAAAACAACTGATAATTTTAATGCGGTTAATATTTTTTATTTTCGATTTTTTATTTCTTCATATTTAAGTTATATGATTTCTATATAATTTATATCCAGAAAAGAAGAAAAGTACCAAATTTCAGCCAGAAATAAAATAAATAAATATTGATATTGTACATTGCGAGTCATTTTTAATAAAACGTGTGTGTGTTTACGTGAGTGTGTGCACGCGCCTGTGTGTTAGTGTGTAAAGGCAAAAAAACGCAGTGAGAGTCATAGCTAGAATGAGAGTGAATCTGCTTGAAACAGTGCCTAGGAGGTTAGTTTAAAGTATGAAATACGGAAAGAGGGGAGGCGAGAGAGATTGAATCGTAAAATGAATGGGTATGCCTGAATGCACACGTGGGCTTATCAAGTTATTGCTGTCTTCGGTCTTTGGGCAGCTGCCAATGTGATGTCTGTCCGGCTTGCAGCATGAGGCATCGACCAGATCTTACATATTCAGTAAAGTTAAGCAACATACTTAAGAGGCATTGTTTGAAAGAAACTACCGCATCTCTTGGAAGAAGTGCATATTTCGCAAGCGCTAAAGTGAAATAAACAGACAAGTCTGCCTTAAAATCGCACACACACACACACACACTCGTGCACACACACATACCCACATATATATAAGTAGGCGGAGTGTGGGGATAAGGGAGACAGACAAAAACCGACTGAGGCAGAGAGACAAATGCAGGGAGAGACTAGGTTGACATATGAAATATCATTGCATTGTCAGTTTAACGAATCCTGTTTGACGTAGACATCAGTTTGACATATCAAAGGATCCTCAGACGACGTACACATAATAATTTAGCCTATTTACGCCTTCATCGACATCCCTTAATCTCAGGGTGGCCTATATATATAGTTCGCTAAAAGAGTAGTGACACATGCTCAGAAGATCGTTAGACGCTTGCAATTGATTGCCACCATGTAATGTTTATTTCTGTGTTAGTTCTGTTTCTGATTATACAAACACACACGTATTCCCTCCCTCACTCTCTCGCTTTCTCTCTCTCTCCAACTCTCTCTCTCTCTCTGTGTCTCTCTCTCTCTCTATATATATATATATATATTAGGGTGGAGAAAGAATGACTGAGCAAGTGGAGAAGGCAATAATATCTTTTAATAATGATAGATTAACTATGTATGAGAGGGTATAAGATTATAGGAACTTGGAGTCCTTTTATCTTTAAGCTCTCTTGTGGATCAAATTGTCACTCCTTAATACTTTCCCTCAGATCGTTCTGGTGACTATGTGACTTACCCGACAGCAGCTAACGGCCGCTGTCCGATCCTAGGCTAAAATTATTGCGTGTTGGCGTATAATGCTCAAATATCACAACCGTACAGACACACATATCCTTTTTAAATCACTTTAAACATATTTTTTTTATATGGATATTCGTATTTGAGCAGATAATCCGTTGATTTATTAAACAGCATATTTGAATATTTGAGAAATATTATTAGAGAAAGGCATGCGACAGGATATATATATATATATATATATATATATATATATATTCGATTTGTAACGAGTTATTACGCGACCTAGGTTTCTACCATGAAAATTATTATAAAAATTATAATAAAAGTTATTGCAAATCGTCCAAAGACACCACCCATGGTAGAAAGATAGGTAGCGTAATAACTCGTTTACAAATGGATATAATTGTAGTGAAGACTTTTTAATACAAATGTGCACTTGTCTAATCTTATTATGACCAGAAACTAAGTAGTTAAATAATCAATATATATATATATATATATATATATATATATATATATATATATATAGTTATGAACTAATTGTACATTGCAACACGGAAATCTCTATGTTTCGAGATAGATTCTCTTTATCAGGCAATGTTTGATGTTGGTTGTGCAGATGATTTACATTTAAATAGCAAAAACCTTTGGTTTGCAGTGTATGTATGTGGGAAGATATAAAATTTACATGTGTGTTTCTTTTGACTAATCAGAGCGAAGATTCATTTAGGAATTTGGCCCCAAAGAATACATTCGGACCAACTTTGTTTCTTTTTTCTCCTTTTTCCCTTTTCTTACTTATCTTCTTTCTTCATTTCCCTCCTTAACGGTCAAGATGTCAACCTGCCTTTAACCTAATCTTATTATATATATATATATATATATATATATATATATATATATATATATTAGTGATGCGTGTGCACGTGAGCGCAGTTTGAATGCACACTTAAAGAGGAGTTGGATGTACGACAGGCACATTGTCTGAAGATATAGACATATGCCCAAGTTCGATAAGTCGTTACATTAAATAACTTCTGTGATGTGCGCACTTATTTTAATGAAGAAGCCTAGATTGATACTGCTTTTAGTTGTGTTGCATATACAGCCTCTGCTAAAACTTCTGTTACTGCTGAAACCACATACAAACAAAGGATCGTCACAGACAGACAGATATAATATGAAATACTTTTCCCCTCCTCAAAAAATCATCATAGTTATATTTCGATCTATCTATCTATCTATCTATCTATCTATCTATCTATCTATCTATCTTCATCTGGTTTCTCTCAACGTCTGCTTCAACTTTTTTCTCCTACTTCAATAAGAGTAGATAAGTTCGCCTATCCTCCGGCTTCGACTGAGCCCTGAAATGGTAATCACTAATTGAATCTTGACCTCATCAAGTTTGAATCTGTTATCATTCCTGCATAGACACTATAACTTCACTTCTTGTTCTTCGCACGCTAATACAACACAAGACAGTAACTATCTATCTCCACTGGCTCTTGGGCCTTGTATTTGTTGAACATTATTAAAATAAATTCCAAGTAATCTCCTTCATATATATATATATATATATATATATATATATATATATATATATATATATAATCATTTCACCCCAAGCAATGCAGAACTGCCATGAGTGTGCAGGGACGGAGATGAAATGAGAGGAAAACAAGATACAGGTTATTACGAAGAAGAAATAAGAGAAGGGTGGGATTCAAGAATATATATATATATATATATATGTCAATGTCTAGCTATCTATCCCTCTGTGTATCACAGAATAGCTAAAGCTAAGTATTGTCATCTAGACTAGATATCTTGGTTCTTCTATCAATCTGACGGTCTCCCTTGACATTAAAAAACGTAAATGTGAAGAACTGACATCATTAGTCATATAGATAGTTAAGATATTTTTGAAAACTTTAAATGCGTCAATTAAAATCAATTGTTGTTTGAGCTACAAAAAAAAAACACTGATTTATCGCAATAATTTTTATTGTCCTTTTGATCGTATGTTTTTGTTTCATTTTAGTTTTCTTGTCAAAATTTTTTTATATTTCGTTTCATCTTTCGTTCAAGCCATTTCAGTTTTTTTTTTCTGTTTAATTTTTTCTTTCTGCGTGTTTGAAATGTATTCGTTCTGAAATATAAAAACAAATAATCATCAGCTTCATTTCTGATCTCTCTCTCTCTCTCTCTCTCTTTTTCTGTGTCTGTCTGTCTGTCTCTCTCTCTCTCTTTTTCTGCGTCTGTCTATAGTCTTCTTTCGATATTAGACTTAGACACGCACGTATCAGTGCATCAACCATGTGCAAGAGGAGACAACGCCACGTGTTGGCCTCTATAAATTTATTGATCGTGAGCATTACGTAATTTCTGTTTTTAACATTCTAAAACCACGTGGACTCTGAATATTGCAGTTCTTTGTTTCCTTATGCTAGCTTATTTTTATTCTGTTAATACCGATTTTCTGAGAATTATTCCCATCATTGTCTCTCGTTTTCTTTTTTTCTTTTTTTCTAGATTCAGTTTACTTGATATTCAGGATGGAATAGGCAAAATATTTTCATACAAGCTAAGACACAGGAATGAACACTATATAGTTACTGTCAGTTTCACACAAGAAATAGATCTTAAACCCAAATTTGAATTTGCCTGAAAAGCGAATTAAGGCGAAAATGTGAGACATCGTGCCTACACTATTTATATCTATGTCTTGATGTCCCCCACTCTCTCTCCCTCTCTCTCTCTCTCTCTCTCTATATATATATATATATATATGGGAAGAGAGAGAAAGATTGAGAGGTAGACAGACAGGTATATAGGTAGATATATAGATAGATGTTACAGATATCTTATAATAATTAAGTAAAACAGATGTTAATAATGAACCTTATACACAGCAGATATTTATTTTTTCTCCCCCTTTTTGTGCCAATGTACATAATGTTAAGCCTCTGTATTCAGCACAAAAAATAAAAAAATAAAAAAAATAATTAGCATTTTAGTTTAAATTTATATTTAAAAGGTCGATCCTATATACATGCAATGATCCTCTCTCTCTCTCTCTCTCTCTCTCTCTTAGATAGATATCCCTAAGTGTATAGATGATAAGACAACCAATCAAAGGAAATATTCCCTTTTTTAGAATTCACCTCTATTAATCACGCAGAAGCGACCATTTTTATATATTTTTTAGTTCGATCGAAAAGCCTGATCACGTCGCAATATTTATTTCTCCTAACATTATATTTTATATTGTTATATTGTGAATGGATGTGCGTTGTGGTGCATTGGATATCGGCTCGGAACGAGAAATCGGGGAGCCGAGTTCGAATTCCAGCTGAATTCATTGCATTCAGTTACGCGCAAATACCATTGGTAATCCCTCTCTTCCTTCCAGTTATGGGTTAAATAGCAGAACAGATTGGGTTCTATAACCTTGGTCGGCAACCAGTCTACCGCAGTAAAGCAATGGCAACCTACTGCGGGATAATCTTCTGCCCAGTCAGTCATGTCTCTTTCGAGACATGATTGCCCAAGCGTGTATCACGTATGGCACTTAACTGACTGATATCGTGAGCCCCATCGCTTTATTATCGCGATCAGTTTTATCTCCAAAACTGTTTAGTTCTATTAATAGAAAATAAAATGAAAAAAACAAAAAAACAAAACATATTTACAGATTTCAGTTTTTGATGACAGATTTAATACCACTATTGGAAATGGCTATTTTTTTTTATCTTCCAGATTGGTATATTTTGTCTATTTCTTGTTGTATGTCGATACAGATTTTTGCAATAAATCTATGTGCATACGCACGGCGTTAAATGCAACATCAATTCGACAGTCTTAAAGGGAAAAAAAATTAAGTCTTTTTCTTTGATCAGAGATTCCACAACAGTAACCACAAAAAATGCACTACTCATATTCATAATGTTATCATGCTTGAACGGCTTATGTCTAAAAAGAATAGGTAAACGAAAAAGAAAGAAAACAAAACAAATCGAAAAATACGTTTTAGCTTTTTCCTAGTATTTAAATTTATGAAAAAGCTATCTATTTCGGATGCTTAAATGTGCGTTGTGGTGCATTGGATATCGGCTCGGAACGAGAAATCGGGGAGCCGAGTTCGAATTCCAGCTGAATTCATTGTATTCACTTACGCACAAATACCCTTGGGAAAGGTATTAATCCGTCTCTTCCCCCCAGTTATGGGTTAAATAACAAGACAGATTGGGTTCTATAGCCTTGGTCGGCAACCAGTCTACCGCAGTAAAGCAATGGCAACCTACTGCGGGATAATGTTCTGCTCAGTTAGTCATGTCTCTTTCGAGACATGATCGCCCAAGCGTATATGACGTAACTGACTGAATGACTTGATGACACCAATATAGTCCTGATTGTAGACCTATAGGGAACTATAAACATTATTACCTTTTGTTAAATATTTCTTAAATATTTTTTGTTAAATATTCGTCGTCAGACGAATAAAATCAGATGCCGTTCATTGGAAAGGCTAAAGGGCAGTAAGCATTATCAATAATGTTACAGTCTCTATGCTGTTTTAAATGGTTTAATAATAGCGCTCGCTGGTTGATTTCACTTTTTCCTCCGAATTACTATTATTTCTTTAAATCTTTCTAGACATTTTTGGGGCAGCTACGAGTGCGCTAATAAAAACCGTTTGCATCTCTCTTCCACATGCTACACAGATTTGTTTAAATTTCCTAGCAAATTCCAAGCCAGAGAATGAAATCTAAAGTTATCATCATCACCATCATCATGATCATCATTGGGTCAAACATTGAAGTAGCCAATAGAAAATTTACACTTGTGACATGGTGTCAATAAGACAACACACATTTCTAGAACGATTCTGTGGATTCTCACAAATTAGATATACAATTTTCCAGAGCTCTGAAGTGTTGGTTTCAAGCCCAATATAAATATCTAGATAGTGCTCCAAACTCACCTATTACTACAAAAATTGCGCCAATAGTCATATTTCACAGGTTCTTCAATTCCTTGTATTTTTCAATATTTTCCCTTCTTTTGGAGTATAATGATGTATCATACGAAACAACAAAATCAGTATAATGACACTTGACCCTTTCATTAAGTATTAGAGTAAGAACAACTTTCCGTGCTTCAGGGACAAGATCTGCCTTTACTGGGAAATTCACAATATATTGTAACTGCCATGTATTTTTTATTATTATGTCATTTCTCATCATATTTCGATTTCTGCTATGGTTGCACTACCAACCAAATCTGCGGGAAGACCTAAGGCAGGTCGTGGCGTGTTGTTATGGCGCTATTTCATGTTTTTTATATCTACCGTATCATCCCTAGCGTTACATAGACAAAGTTCGCCTTAGTTTGTGGGCTGTACTTAACAAGAGAATTTTTTGTATATCTCTTAAGCCGTGGTTTCCAGGGATTCTTTCAATGTGTTATTTTGTTCCATTTTTTATCATTCCAAGTGCACCTATTTGTCGTTGTTGTTTTTGTGTTATTATTATTATATCACGTTTATTTCGGTGGTTCTCGTCTGAAGTTAAACAGTCTTTGAGGTTTACGTCTTCTCCGATTGGGTATTTAAGATTCTTCTAGACTGCAAATGAGATAATTTTAGCTGTTTTTTATTAGTCGCAGTTCAAATGGTACTGTGTCAGAATTTTAAACATCTACGAAATTATTTTAAAATCCTGTTTGGCTAGCCTTCAATATTAAAAAATTGTAAATATTTATCATTCGTTTCTCAGCTATGAAGAGCTTTCACATCTACAATGAAAATCGCTGCCGAATTTCTACCAGTTGTATTCGTTTCTATTGTTCTAATCATGCGGATGTACCTTGTGATTCAGTGGTTATCGATATGGAACGAGAAATCGGGGAGCCGAGTTCGAATTCCAGTTGAATTCTTTGCGTTCACTTACAAACAACTACCCTTGGGAAAGATATTAATCCCTCTCTTATCTTAGCTTATGGGTTAAATAATAGAACAGATTGGGTTCTCTAACCTTGGCTGCCAACCAGTCTACGCAGAAAGCAATGGCAACCTACTGCGGGATAATATTCTGCCCAGTTATCTCTTCTTTCGAGACATGATCGCCCAAAGCGTGTATTACGTATGGCATTTAACTGACTGAACCTTGGGTTACTGTATGTACAACACTAAGTTAAACGGAAGAAAATACCAAGTTGAAGGATCGGCTGCCTTTATCTTACAAGAGAATATTTCTTTTGAAAACCAGCAGTCGATGTCCTAACTCTGAAACCAACCGGAAAGAATCAGCTGTCTGAGATATGGGGCTGGCCTAACATGACACTTTCCTTATGTCATGAGTGAAAGGAATCGTTCTTGCAGAAGCAGAAGGCGCATGTTGTTCTAGGAACTTAGTGGCTCTGACATGATTCATTATCTTCCATCTCTGTTGTCAAATCAGTATTGCCAATCCATCACAAGTCGATGATAATGAAATTGACAGTGTACGTATACACTTTATTAACTGTCATTCACAAAGAAGGTTTTTGCACGTGTCTAGATTTTCGTATTATTCAAGTTTGGAAATGAATTATATGAGTCTGTTGCTGAATTTCCGTGTTAATCTTTCCAGCAGTATAGATATTTCATGGCTTTGGATGATGTCGCAGATGTGTGGGAGACTAAACTATCGCCCGGTGCACACTCCATCCACGTCTATTGAACAGCTGAAGAGGCTCATGCCTTGTTCCCTGTTTAAGATGTGGTTTCCGGCTTTCTCTTTTCCAATCTTTATACTCCTATTTTTTTCTTTTTTTTTTCAATTGGAGTAGATAGATAAAACTATCACCCGGTTTACAATCCACCCACGTCTATTGAACAGGTGAAGAATCTCATCCTTTGTTCCTTGTTTAGGATGTGGTTTCTGGCTTACTCTTTTCCAATCTTTTCATTCTTACGTAGTCCCCTGCACATCAGTGGTGTTACCGCCTTGTTCGGGGTGATATGATTAAAAAAATGTATAGTGGCTCGGATGGAGAAATTAGAGAGCGGATGTCGTAATCATAATATATTTTAACTGTCATTTATTATTACTATGTTGTCATGTTTCCGTGCTTCAGGGACAATATTTGTCTTTACCGGGAAATTCACATTATATTGTAACTGCCATGTATTTTTTATTATTATGTCATTTGTCATCATATTTAAATTTCTGCTATGGTCGCACTACCAACCAAGTCTGCGGGAAGACCTAAGGTAGGTCGTGGTATGTTGTTATGGCTCCATTTCATGTTTTTTATATCTCCCCTATCATCCCTAGCGTTACATAGACAAAGTTCGCCTTAGTGTGTGGGCTGTACGTATTTTTGTGGAGATAGAGAGTTACTATCTTGTGTTGTATTAGCGTGAGAAGAACAAGAAGTGAAGTTATAGTGACTATGCTGGAATGATAACTGATTCAAACTTGTTGAGGTCAAGATTCAAAATCTTTTTGTATATCTCTTAAGCTGGGGTTTCCAGGGATTCTTTCAATGTGTTGTTTTGTTCCATCTTTTATAATTCCAAGTGCACCTACTATCACTGGCACGATTATTGTTTTCAATTTCCACATTTTTACTATTTCAATTTCCTGGTTTTTATATTTTGACAGTTTTTCGAATTCTTTGGTTGCTATGTTACAATCCGCTGGACAAGCAATATCGATTAAGAGGTTAGTTTTTTTTTCTGGTTTTTAACAATAATGCCTGGCCTATTTGCTTCAATGTTTCTGTCTGTATAGAGGGTGTAATCCCATTGAATGGTTGCATTTTCTATTTCAGTAACCGGTGCTGGGTGATGTTTATACCAGTGTTTGTCAACATATTTTCCATAGTGTTTGCACATTGTCCAATGTAAATATTGCCCCAATCTATCGTGACGATTTATATATTCATTTGGGGTAAGTACAGAACATCCTGAGATTAGATGGTCTACTGTTTCTTGGTATTTATCACAGAATCTGCATTTTGGATCCACATTATTATGTATACTATTTGCCTGAAAGTTTCTAGTAAAAAAGACTTTGCGCTGCAAGAAGAAAGCCTTTAGTCTCAGACTTTAATCCAGATGCATGTAACCATCGATGAGTATTAACTTTATCAACATTGGATTTATTGGCACGTTCTGGATATTGGCCATGCAGAGGTTTGACATGCCAGTATTTTCTTATCTGTTTTTACTATTATTATTATTATTATTATTATTATTATTTGCCGTTGTTGTTTTTGTGTTATTATTATTATATCACGTTTATTTCGGTGGTTCTCGTCCGAAGTTAAACAGTCTTTGAGGTTTACGTCTTCTCCGATTGGGTATTTAAGATTCTTCTAGACTGCAAATGAGATAATTTTAGCTGTTGTTTATTAGACACAGTTCAAATGGTACTGTGTCAGAATTTTAAACATCTACGAAATTATTTTAAAATCCTGTTTGGCTAGCCTTCAATATTAAAAAATTGTAAATATTTATCATTAGTTTCTCAGCTATGAAGAGCTTTCACATCTACAATGAAAATCGCTGCCGAATTTCTACCAGTTGTATTCGTTTCTATTGTTCTAATCTTGCGGATGTACCTTGTGATTCAGTGGTTATCGATATGGAACGAGAAATCGGGGAGCCGAGTTCGAATTCCAGCTGAATTCTTTGCGTTCACTTACGAACAACTACCTTTGTGAAAGATATTAATCCGTCTCTTCCCTCCAGTTATGAGTTAAATAATAGAACAGAATGAGTTCTCTAGCCTTGGTTGGTAACCAGTCTACCGCAGAAACAATGGCAACCTACTGCAGAATGATTTTTTGGACATGGTCGCCCAAAGCGTGTATCACGTATGGCACTTAACTGAGTGAAACTTGGGTTACTGTACACCACTAAGTTAAACAGAAGAAAATACCAACTTGGGTGTCCACTTATACTCAAATACTGTTAGAAAATGTATGGAACCATTTCATCCCCTAAGCTATGGGTTAAATATCAGGATATTCATCTGAAAAAAATAATTACCTTCACAAAAATTACTAATGTAATATTCACTTGCAAAAATAAATTGTTCTTATAATCTATAATTTGTTACGGATTTCAAATAATCGACGAAAGGTGTTATCGCTTGCTTGTTTTGGTTAAGCAGCGCCCACGAAATTTATAGTATCAAAAGTCGACATACGTAATGTCTTGTAGAGATGCATTACCGATGTGTACGACTGTCGACAGTTGTACTAACGTGATTTGTCGGCCTTAACTGATCAAGATAACCACTCTCTGGATTTGTTATTCCGTGCTCGAAGAGATGGGCTTTCGTCCATTACACTTGTTCTTCTCGATTATGAAACGTTCTACCCACGCGTAAAATTTTCGTTGATTCATGGGACGTTCTACATATTGCACGAACTTTAGGCGATGGATTTCCGCAAGTCTGCCTTACACTGCTCACAGAAAGTGCACAATGGTGTATTGTTCCTCGATGGTGCAATCGCTGAATGGAGACGTCCATACGTCTGATCTCGTTGCTCTTTCTCGCTTGACTGATATATGAAATGCTGCGCGCACCTTACCTCGAGTCATTCCATGCTCATTCGTGGTGCTAGGTGTAATTTCCTCGTTGTTGTTTTACTGTGCAATTCTAAAATTACCTCTAATTTCTGATTTACCCTCGTATATGGTCGACAGTAGGATGTAGAATAATGACAGAAGAAAGCGGAAATGGTATGACAAAGTCGAAATCTCTTCGGGTTTGCGTTTTTCTGATAGTGTAGGCGTCCTCAGTTTGGTATGTGTTGTGGCTTCTGGGTGAGGAACCGCACAAAATAAGGAACAACAAAAACAGATATTGAGATAGACAAGTAGGTTATAATGAACGTAATATACAAACTTGAACGCAGGTTAGTAAATCCAGGAATACTATTAGTAAGAAATAAATATATACAAGTCTTGAAGTGAAGTCGTTGGAAATAGTATATCCGTGTATATTATTCTAGCTGATTGACGCTCAGATCTATTCTGACTTCTGATGCAATAATCTCTGAGTAACTTCGGTATCTCTCGGTAACTTACGTATCAGTCCGGTACTCTCTGATAACTCTCACGTCTCTCTACAATTACTCTCAACTCTATGGCAGGAGTATATGTATACTCAGTTGAGTCCATTTTCATATACAAAATGGGAGAGCCCACAACAGTATGATACGTATGTGAACAAAAATGTTTAAAATTTGGAAGGCTATAAAGATCCTCATCAAAATGCACAAACAGGCAATTACCAATATTTGTAATGAAACCAATAACGTTTGCTGGATATTCTCAGGGGCGAAACGCGAAACTAAATAGTTTCCAAATTGCTTTTATTATGTTTCAGATATATCACGATCACGATTTCGTAGTCCCTTAGGTTAGTAAGGCAGTAAGAGAAATTCCAGTTCTTCAAGCATGGCAACAGCAGTGTCTCATAGGCAAGACAGCCAAGCGGGTCCCAACCGTTCTTTTTCTCCTAGACTAGTTGCCAACCAACACTATAGAGCCATGTCAGTTCTGCGATTTACCCATTACTTGTTTCATATATATATATATATATATAATGGACTCTCCCGTCCATTTCGACGTATGAGGTCTAGACAACCGTATAATTCAAGGTAGCATGCCTGCACTTACTCAATCGTAAATGGCATTTGAATCCTCCAGGAGATGTACAAACAAGTCCACAATGGAGGTATGAAGGGAGATTGCACGAATGATCGGCTGGGACACTTGCAGATGCTTTGGTTCTCTCACGTCTTACTCGCAGTTGGTCAATATCAGTCTCAGAGAACTGCTTGATGCTCCTCTGGCAAGCAGATCTCCATTCAATTTGTTGAGAGGCAATTCGTTCAAAATCACGGTAAGGAATATTTGTACATATCAAATTCCTTTTCAGCTTATCCTTAAAGCGAATCAGAGGTCTACCCACATTCTGCCGTCCACTGCTGAGCTCGCCGTAGAACACTTGCTTTGGTATCCGGTCATCTTCCATACGTAAGACATGTTCTGCCCAACGCAGCTGTGACTGCATCAAAAAGCTCTCAATTCCGCTAATACCGCAGCGCGTGAATAGGTCTGCATTAGACATCCGATTGTTTAGGGTGAAAGCACAAATTGTTCTTAGGCAATGTGGAAGACATCAAGCTTCTGGATGTGATTGTGATAGACAGTCCATGATTCCGATGCATAATGCAGCGTCGTTAGCACAACTGCTTTATACACAAGTACTTTAGTCCTTAGGCTAATCCCCCTATCATCCCATAACCGATGGCGCAGTTTCCCAAAAGCACTAGTTGCTTTCGCAATTCGATTAATGATTTCATCATCAAGAGAAGCATTCCAATTAACCTTACTTCCAAGATAGGTAACTTTTTTCACATATTTCAGATCTTTACCATCTACTCGGATTGGTATATCGGGAAAGCTGTATACTGGTGGCCGCTGCTTTACACCCAGAACTTGTTTTGGTGTGGGGCGAGGTTAGTGAATCACCTCTGTTTTCTTGATGCTGATCGTCAGACCAAAAGCCTTGCAAGCAGCGGAAAACCTGTCTACAAGCAGTTGCGCTTCATCATGAGAGGTTGCACAAAGTGCAGCTTCATCTGCAAACAAAAGATCCCTAATGATAGTTTGTCGAATGAGGGTCTTAGCTTTGAAACGCTGCTGGTTGAAGAGACCACCACTTGTTCTGAATTTGAATTCTACGCCTGTACCAATATCAGCAAAAACATACTTCAGTATAACTGAAAAGAACAAAGCAAACAGCACAGGTGCCATTACGCAACCCTGTTTGGTACCATTTGTCACATTGAAAGGTTCTGAAGACTTCCCCTTTGAAATAACAGATGCCTTCATTCTATCAAGAAAAGATATATATATATATATACAGAGCGAGAGAGAGAGAGAGAGAGAGAGGCAGAGACAGACAGACAGACAGTTAGACGGATAGAAGGAGAGCGAGACGCTAAGATATTCATGAAAAATATATTTATTTTCCGTACCACATGTTTATTTTTAGATATTATTTCCTTCTTTGCCGAACTATTTAATTCAGTGATGGATAATAATCCCATAG
Organism: Ascarosepion bandense; assembly: GCA_037127315.1. Taxonomy (NCBI): domain Eukaryota; kingdom Metazoa; phylum Mollusca; class Cephalopoda; order Sepiida; family Sepiidae; genus Ascarosepion; species Ascarosepion bandense. The sequence goes on from JBBBDQ010032672.1 coordinate 6,262,718, forward strand.
ATCGACATTACAGACATTAAAATTTAAAATTTCCCTCTACCCTATGGAAGCGAATAACGTTATTCTACTTTGATGTTGTATGGGTGGGAGACAGGGATTTTACTGGAATGTTTCATGAACCATGATATCTGTCAATAGAGAAAAGATTTCCCCTGTCATGTTTGATCAGAATGACTACAACTCTCGCTGGTTAAATCTGCAGAAAATCCAAATATCTTCAGATGTACTAAAAACACTGGCAGCAGTCAGCACCACACTTCGTGAACTGAACTAATTCACCGAAATCGGAATATTTTGTAAGTGTATATCTTAATAAAGAACATGATGGCACTACTTGTAACAGTGCATACAGACTCGTAAGCACAATTCTCGCTTCAAAGAGAAAAAATATCAATACACTGACAATTGTAATAGTTTTTATTATTGCTTTAATTTTCTTTTCCTTTTGTTTTGTTTTTGTTTTTGTTTTTATTGATGCCTTTGTGGCTGCAATGCCATTAGTGATCACGCAGGTTGACAAGAAAATAATACTTAACATACACAATCGAATATACCAGAGGCATTCAAAGACTAAAATACTTCACCATTTTATAACACAAGCTACATGCTTACGTGTGGTGCTCTGCGTTAATCGTAATCTCTTGCCAAACATGATGTAGCTAATTTCTGGTTCAAAAAGTGTTTCTTATACTATTCCAACACAAGATCCAATAGCCAATACTTGCCTTATACTATTCCAACAAAATGTCCAATAGTCAATAGTTTTCTTGTACAATTCCCACAGAAGACCCACTAGACAATATTTGTCTGATACTATATTAAAAAAAAGGTTCTATAGCCAATGATTTGTTTTTCTATTCCAACACAAGTTCCAGTATATAATAATGTTCTTATACTATTCCAACACAAGATCCGATAACCAATGGTTTTCTTATACTATTCTAACACAAGGTCCAATAGTTAATGTTTTTCTTATACAATTCGAACAGAAGGTTCAAAAGATAAAGTTTTCTTATACTATTCCAACACAAGATCCGATAACCAAGGGTTTTCTTATACTATTCTAACACAAGGTCCAATAGTTAATGTTTTTCTTATACAATTCGAACAGAAGGTTCAAAAGATAAAGTTTTCTTATACTATTCCAACACAAGATCCGATAAACAATTGTTTTCTTATACTATTCCAACACAAGTTCCAATAACCACTCAATACTGAAGGTTACTAAATGAGATTTTTCAGAAATTAAGATAGTAAGACGTGTTTAGAGGAAAAATGGTTAAGACCGTTGTAATCGATGAACTCTGCATGAGTGGTTGCAACTATTGCGCTTGGGTCTACATAGCGGAACGTAAATAGAGAGAGTGGTTAGATATAGGAAATTTCAGAAGGGGGTGATAGGTAGTTCGGAGGATGGGAAGAATGTTTGAAAGAATGGAAGCGAGTTCTTGTGTTAGGAGGTGTCTATTGACCTTACATTTAAACTCCTGGAGGTTGTTGCCGTCGGGGAAGCAGTCATGTGGAAGGGAATTCCACAGTCGGGAAGTGCGAGAAAAGAAACTGTTGGAGTAGAAGTTGCGGTTTCATTTTATCGGTTTCACTGTAAAAGGGTGGGATCTAGTTCCTAGTTTACGTGGATATTATTTCTTATCACAGAAATACGGAGGAAGTGTTAATAAGTTGACTCTAATACGTGGGATAGTGCCTCCTAACTCGGCGAAACTGGACAGAATTGGTGAAACTGAAGAATGTAGGTTTTTCTAAGAATTTTATATGAAAATAGCGATAAATTCTAAGAGACTGTCAACGTTTCGTGTGTAGAAAAGAGACTGCAGGGTGGAAAATAATTCATAATCGCTTTAGAAGTCTGTCAAAGCTGAACATTGAATATGGAATCGGGAATGTAAATATTGAATTTATCATGCATTTACAAATAATTGCGTGTAAAGTTGGCGTTCTTCTTCTATGTGCCATATATTTTCAGAACTTTGTTGATCATGGCTCTCCACAATTTCCTGTTTTTGATAGCTCTTAATAAATATTGTTCTTTTTGTTATATCTCCTAAAACTTGTACGACCATTCATTTATTTAAGCTTGCTAGGTAGGTTTTGTGTTGTTTTCTTCTGTGCCGTTTGCTTTCAGTCTGTCCTGTGAGTATCATGTTTTCGAAGCTTTCTTTCCTCATTTTTTATCAGTAACTTTTATTTTCATTCCAATTCCTGACAATTCTTTTTAATTTGATTTTCAATGCTTAACATGCAGATGACCGCAAATAACTACTACATATAAAAAGAAAATTATATGTTTAATTAGTTTTTTCCCAAAATTCTTAGATAATTAGTGTAAAAAATTAGAAGAAAAACAAATAGAAAAAACGGGTCCTTTGGCAATGATTAAAAAATCTTTATAATTCTGCATTTAAATGCAATCGATGCAACATGATTCCTCTCATCCGTTTACCGCAAAAAATTTCTATCTGCTTTTATTTATTTATTTATTTGTAATCGTGTCGCCTTAAGCAAAGACATTTTACTGCCACTGTTGAGTAGGGGATTACGTAGGAGGTAAGTTATGAGAAAGAGTGACAGATTACAGGGAGTGTCAGGAAGAGTGTACGAGAAGGATAAGAATACTGATGTGGAATGGACAAAGAAAGGAGCATGAGAGAGAGGGAGGGGATGCAAGATAGGAGATTACTATTGACTTTACATTTGAATTCTTGAAGATTTTAGCTGTCGGGAAAGCAAGTATTCGGAAGAGAATTCCACAGGCGGGAAGTGCGAGAGAAGAAGTTACTGGAGTAGAATTTGCGTTTACAATTTATTGGTTTCACAGTAAATAAGTGGGACCTAATTGCTAATCTTGTGGCTCGAGTAAAGGCGTGTATGGGGGTACCAGTGAGCTAAGTTCATCTGAGTAGAAACCATGAAAATATTTGTAGAAGAGACACAGGGAAGCCGCATTGCCCCGGTGAGAAAGTGACTGTTTCCGAGCTGCTAAGTCGGGATTGATCACATTACAGACTTTCCGTTGGATTTTGTCAAGGACCCCTAGGTGGATAGCAGGAGCACCCGACCAAATATGGCAGCAGTATTCAATGCACGGGCAGATGGTAGATTTTTATATGTGCAGGATTGTTTCAGACGGGAAAAATTTCCTGGCCCTGCACAGAGATAGTGTAAATGTACGTCTTGTGATATATATTTAATAAATCTTACACATGATGCTATTAAGTATTATCATAGTTGTTACTTCAGATGTGTAGTCCTCACTGCAAAATCAACAGCTGTTGATTGGCTTGGAGAACAGGCGTGACCTAGTCTGATTATTACATTTTTCCTCGGCAGTCAGGCGACAGTAATAACAACATCCGAAAGGAAAAATATCGTTTATAGGGAACATATTGGCTATGCGTTGTTAGGTGTGGACTTTACAAGTGAAAAGAAAATAAGTCGGACGATCTAATATAATGCAGAAAATATGATTAAGCAAGTATAAGGTACAGGGTGAATAACCACAGCTCAAGAAGATGATGGCAATGCAAACTACGGCTTGTGTAATGAATCAGTGTCTGTATTGGTGACCGGAAGTTGTGCTCATTTCGCGAAGCAGCAGAAGCCATCATGGCAGCATTACAACAAACAATAAAGAGTGATTGTCGTATTTAGTCTGCGAATATGTTATGTCTCTTCAGGAGTTGAGCAGACATGACTATCCCCAACTTATCGCTTGTAACGCTCAACAGTTTCTCTTTAATAATATCCCCCTCTCCCTATTCTACAATATAATTACACAAAAGAGCGTTATTTCCGTTTTATATTGTCTCTTTTGGTTCCACTTACCCCCAGTATGTCTTGTGAATGTAAAATTCTCCAAGCCGTCTTTCCTCATTATAAATATAACCGTGGTACCTAATATTTTCCTACTTGCTTGAACTATAGTTATAAAGACACCATGCTGAGTGTATCGTCTCATTCGTAGTAAAGATGGATTTAAATTTCCATCCCAGTTTGAAACATCGCTAATAATCACGAGATACTAAATTAGCTACTAGGTCCCACACTTTTCCTGTGAAATAGATGAGATGTAACCGCAATTTCTACTCCAACAGTTTCTTTCCTCGCACTTCCCGCCTTTGGAATTCCCTTCCATACACTTGCTTTCCTGACAGCAACAATCTCCAGGAGTTTAAATGTAAGGTCAATAGACATCTTCTAACACACTCACTCTCATACATTCTCTTAAACATCCTTCCCATCTATCTAACTCCCATCCTCGCTATCCTTACCCGTCTATCACCCTCCTTCGGAGATTTCCTATATCTAACCACTCTTTCCAATAACTTTTCCCTTAGTAACCCCCTACGCAATAGTGGCAATGGAATACCTTGCTTGGGGTGAAATGATTAAAAAAAATTCTAACCTCAAGAGACCTTTATTAAACAAACAGTATTACATAAGGTTACGTTATATAAATGGGCAAAATACGCATGTATAAGAATACGCTCATTTCAGGTTCAGGTTAAGAGCAGAATGTCGTCCGTCTTTTTTAGTTTAATTTTGTTTTTCGTTTGCTTTTTTCCATTGGGAATTGGATTTTTGGATCCATCAGTGATACTGACGTAATTGTTTTCTTGTCTAAAAAATCAACTGTAATTGAAAATGGGTAAAACGATATGTAGAACCGTTCGGTATCCCCGACAAAACCTCTTAACACTGTAAACATGACTTGATGGACAACCGTCTGAACTTGGCTTAAGTAAAGAAATACGCCTCAGAATCGCCTGTCAGAAAATGGTCGGTTGAAAAATGTAAGAATGGTTGAACTGTAAAGAAATACAAAGAAAACTTGTGGAAACTATGAGCAACTTGGTGTCGTATAACTATTAACAGTTTTGTTACGTCGGGTAACAGAATTATGTGAAATAATACAAAACAACGTAATAGTATAAAAGTAGGTGTATTGACAGGAAAAGAGAAGTATTTACAAAAGGTGAGGATTAGTAGGATACAGAACAAGGGAATTAGTATACAGTATCGTCGTAAAGACGTGATAGATTGACTAGTAGAACACTTCCGGTTCAATACCGGAAATACCCGACTGACTCGCTCACTCGACTTCCTTCTTCGATTGGAGTAGATAGACTAAACTATCGCCCGGTTCACACTCCACCCACGTCTATTGAACAGGTTAAGAGGCTCGTCCCTTGTTCCCTGTTTAGGATGTGGTTTCCGGCTTTCTCTTTTCCGATCTTTTTACTCTTACGTAGCCCCCTGCGAATCAGTGGTGTTATCGCCTTGCTTGGGGTGATATGATTAAAAAAAAAAAAGGTATAATCACTGTTATTTTATATAGTGATTAGAATAGTCAATTTCTGTGGAAAAGGTGGAGAGCGCCCCAACAATTTTCTAAGAAAGAATTCTATATAATAATAATAATAATAATAATAATCGATTGGTGCATTTGATTATTTTTTTATAATCATATCGACCCAAGCAAGGCAGTTTACTGCCACTGGTACGCAGGGAGTTAGATAAAAGGAAAGTTATGAGAAAGAGTGACAGGTTATAGCGGGTTTCAGGAAGTGGATAAAAGAAGGAAGAGAATACTGATGAGAATAGAGTGGACAAAGAAAGAAGCATGAGAGAGAGAATGCTGTTTAGTGAGATAGGAGATGACTATTGACTTTACATATAATTTCTTGGAGATTGTAGCTGTCGGCGATGCAAGTAAACGGAAGGGAATTCCACAGGCGATAAGTTCGAGAAAATAAACTGCTGGAGTAGAATTTGCGTTTATATTTTATTGGTTTCACTGTAAGAGGGTGGGACCTATTTGCTAATCTTTTGGTTCGAGTAAATTCATACATAGGTGGCAATCATTTACTGGTAATTTAAAATTAGATTGTTTTTAATTTGTGAGAACATTTTGTTTATTTTAGATAATAATTGTTTATTTATAAGTGTCTTACTAATTAACTCATAACTGAGGAAGTATATACATACCTTTCTCAGTCGTATTTATGCGTAAGTGAATAAAACGATATCGACAGAAACTGGAAGTTGGTTCTCTGTTTTCCAATTCTAAGATTTTATCCAGTACACCACCCGAATATCTAAGCTTACAGCAACTGGTATTCCCAAGCTGTCACCCATCTGTGATACTGACCAGTCCAGATGTTGCATTATCGAACAAGAACCCGTGTTTTAACGTGATATGGCCGTAAGCCAATAATTATAATAATAGTGAGTATAGAGACTATTCCTACCAAGGTTGTGCCAACTGACACTGGAGCTGTTGAGTAGATTCCAAAAATCTGCAGAAACACCTTGATAACATCAGAATCGTAACCATTATAATAACATCGAAAAGAAAAAGAAAAACCAAAAAGGACCATCTCAGACACATGTCCTGTGAAAAGTGCTTACTGTCTGAGGTCTTCGGATTTGGCAGAGATACACTTAGAATTATTTCCGTTGTTTGAGTTCATCACTGTGCGAAGAAGAAGAACAAGAAAATATAATAATAATAATGTCGTTTTATTGAGAAGACTATACCATAAAAGAAAGATATTTCAGTATATTAGGTAAATTACAAGATTAGTAGTTCCAATAGTTACAGGAGCGCTTAAAATGATTAAGAAGAATCTTAATGCAACTTTTTATTTCTGGAATACATATCACTTTAATAAGTAATGTTCGGATATTTAGAAAACAAGACTCTTCCAAATTGCTAACTGCAACCTCAGATGTTCAAAGCATACCTTAGGGTAATCGATGACCCTAGAAGACAGACCTTTTGTTTAGTTCTGAATTAGATGCTTGGATCGATTTCAAAAAGTCGCTTATAGGGTTCTTTGGAGATAGTAAATAAATCCCCGATAATTGTGCTTACCTGACTACAATACCAGATGTACTTGAATTCAAATTTAACAATCTGTCCTGCTATTTAACCCATAGATGCAGGAAGAGGAGAGAGATTAATACTTTTCCTATGGGTATTTGCACGACGGAAATGCAATGAACTCAAATGGAATTCGAACTCGGCTCTCTTTTTCTCGTATTATTCACTATCCCACAACAATTCAATCACAATAAATATTCTGGCTATTTTTTTATGATGCCACGATTTGCACTGGATCTGATTAATGATTTTACTTCCTGATACCAAGTGAAATCCTGCTTGCTTGCTTTCTTCCTCTCTCTCTCTATCTTTTGCCCTATCTTTCTCGCACGTGCTACAAAATGAAAGGAAGGTGAAATGTTCTTGTCATCTATCTGATGTTTAATCAACATAGTCTTCTCGATCGCTTTTGTCTAATAATATCAATACTCATGGCTTCTGATCTTAATCGATTGCTAGTATTAATATCTTGATGAATTAAATTGTGTACTATGCATTTGTTTGTTAACTGGCCGCGACGTTGACCATAATCAGTTAAGCATGTCCGCAAGATGCTAACCTGCTGTGTATCTCTGGGGAACTATCATATCTGGGCGTTGAGAGGGTTGCTTCAAATTTGAGTGAAGGCATCTTTACATCGTGATTTACATCGTGATACTTCAATCAAAGAAGTTCTAAATCGACTGAGCTACTTAACAGGAAGGTATTTCTAACTATGCGTCACCTGCAGGCATATACACAGCTTTTATCAAAACCTGTAGTCAAATAATATTCATGGGGCTATGGTGAATATACCTTCTATATTCTGATCAGAGTGGGTTTTATGATGAGCATATTGGGCTTCGTATATTTGTCTTCTAACCTCAATTATTGTTCGTCCGGCCCTCCACCACAATCTGAAGATCAGCATCAATGATAATAATAGTAATATGGGTATTTGTGAAGAGGATGCCATTGACAAGGAAGAGTCCAAGAGAATAAATGCTAGATAATATTTTCATTTGTTTATATGTAAATCCAAGCCGTTAAGCCAAAGAAAATATGATTAATATATTATATTAAGATTAATCTTATTATTTTCTATCTTAATATACACTCTTTAACGTTCTATAACATTCATCAGTGTTTTTATCCATTGATTTCGTTCGCTATTTCACTGTCTTGTCCTCGTGATATTATGACATAAAAGACCCACGTTTAGATGCCCGCAAAAAAAAAAAAGAATTTATAGAATATAAGAAATATACTCTCTACAATGAAAGGAGCAAAAATGAGAGAAAAAAGAATGAAAGAAAAATTAGGATGACAAATATTTAGAAATAGACCAGTAGCCGTGTCCAGAAAGAACAAAATGGACTTCAGAAGCTGCTCTCATTACAGTTCCACAATTAGCATCCATTTCCCTGAATACTACTATAACAAAAGCTACTAACGCTACTATAATTACAAGTGGTACCTGTGTTTAAGCAGCTATTCAATGGTTGCAACTATCGCATTGGTACCAGAAAAAACATATTAGTTACTGTAAACACTGTTACAGTCGAAGACGAATAAGAAAAAAAAAATGAAGAATGCGAACAAAATTTGGAGGCGCAGATAAAATGACCAAAACATTTACGCAAAATTGTAGTTCTACAGAAGGATGATACGAATATCATGGCTCGTGCATGTGAGCAATGATGAGGTCCTAGCAATGATGGAAACAAACAGGAAACTAATACTTTAATTGGATTAGATAGACTAAACTATCGCTCGGTTCACACTCCACCCACGTCTATTGAACGGGTGAAGAGGCTCATCCCTTGTTTCCTGTTTAAGATGTGGTTTCCGGCTTTCTTTCTCTTTTCCAATCTTTTCACTCTTACGTAGCCCCCTGCACATCAGCGGCGTTACCGCCTTGCTCGGGGTGATATGATTAAAAAAAAATACCGAGCATCAGGAAGAGACAGCAAAAGTTCCTGGGACATGCAATTAGGAAGGAAGTCTTGAAGAACCAGATACTAACAGGCCAGATACAGGGAAGACGAGACAGGGGAAAGCAATGGATAACATATATGAAGGACCTAATCATGTGGATGATGGAACGAGGGTTGCATGGTGTAACAGGAGAAGGTGTGCTAAGAGTCACCAGAGATAGGGAGACGTGGAAAGCCATGATCGCCTACGTCCTGAAGAACATAGAAGAAAGAACATTACCTCTCAGACAGAAAAAAAAACACACACATCATAAACATGTGTGGCAACTTAAGAATATGTACAAACACATATATGTAATCGTATATATGGAATTTATTTATCATATCGGCGATAGGATTTCACCAAAGCAGTTTGGCGAGCATTATTTATTCCATTTTACGTTACGACGCAAAACAATAAATACAATGTCGACAAATTTCAACCGGGATTTAATTTTTAAATAAAAAAGAAAGAAAGCAAAACGTCATGGGGAGATTTCAGTTCCTTTGTCCAGTCGTTGTCAATAATTTTCGTCCTATTTTCATACAAACGTATAAAATTTCCAGAGCATCAACTCCATATATGACACAGATTTTATATATATATATATATATATATATATATATATATATATATATATTACATCAATTTCCAAGATATATATTACGCCAATATATATATATATATATATATATATACATATATATATATATATATATATAAGAAAAATTGAGACAGACGCGTTATTTCGTGGTAATTTGGAAGTACAGGCCTATTTCAGGCGAGCCATCTTCAGCTTCCGTTTTTATTCAACGAAGGATTCTACATGACTGAGATTGACAAAAACCTAACCCGGCGAATATGAAAATAAAAAATAAAAAAATAAAAACATATAATATTATAAGAATATAACTGTCTCTCCC
>JBBBDQ010032672.1:6275000-6280000 GCA_037127315.1 Ascarosepion bandense
CAAGATACGCACGGAGAAAGAAAACAAACAATACTATTCAGTTATTTATTTTTCTGCATTCAATTGGTTCAACTTTTCTTCCTTTTGCATTGAAACTGATTGGTGTCTGCGCTGCTGAGGTGTCTATTGACACATGCAATTAATTTTAAGCAGACTGCTACGATGAATGAAAAAGTAAATACTTCATAAATGCGAGAAATAAAGCAGCAGCTCTATCAATATTGCTCGCATAAATTAGTCTGGAGGGTCACATAAATTTTCAGTGCTCTCTCTCGTTCATATTCCTAGCGCTATCAAGCACACACACACGCAATTGCACACACACACACACACACACACACACACACACACACACGTGCGTACATACACACACATAAAGGCTCATACACACTCTCAAGTTATAAATCTGTTGTATCTACTTTTCACAAATTCAGTATTTATGTATGTGTGCTAAATTTCAGATAAAGCTAAATATATACGTAAAAGGAAAACATAAATATATATTTATATAGTAGGTGTAGTTGTAAATAAGAGTATATATATATATATATGGACTCCTGGACCCGTAATTTTTTATTAAGACTTAATAAAAAAAAGCGACCGTGTGCTCTGATAACCTAAATTTATAAAAAATGTATATGCAAAAAAAAAAAAATCGTGAGAATTAAGAGAATATTACCTGTTTTTGCCAGGCTAGCAAAACTTCTACCAAAAAATCGTCAATAGTTAACTAGAACAAAAATATTGTAAAAAAAAATGTTTGCATATATATGTATATATGCCCATGTTAGTATCCATATCTCTCTCTCTCTCTCTCTCTCTCTCTATATATATATATATATATATATATATATATATATATATATATATTACCGTTGCGTTAATCAATCCATTTTTATATCCAAAAAAGCTGTAGGTTCGTTACTGAACATTTCCCCTCTAAATATAGTTGAATTTTAAAAATATACTTGTGTGTGTCCGTGCATCTGTGTGCATGTGTGTGTGAGTGCCTGTTTGTGCGCATACGTCTCCGTGCGTGTGTGCATGCGTATATGTGCGTGGATCCGCATCAAAATTTACAAACAAGATTAACCATGTCTGAAAAAAATACCCCATATTTCATTATATGCTCGTTTACACGTGTGGGTCTTCAAATATATTTTCCAACTATTTTTGTGATATACAATTTTTCCAAGTATTCTCTTTCCTAATCCTGCTAAATATCTTGGAAAACTGCACAGGCTGTTCAACCCAACACCCCACCATCTTATATCTCTAGTGCAAGGAAGATAATTTTGAATTAACAAAAACTTAAAAGAATATTTTCAACAATATTATAGATTTTGTTTTATTGACTCAAGTGTCGTCCTCGTGTATGTTGCAAAAATTAATACAATATTGGGAAAGATTTTGTGCACGTTAGGAAGATTGGGTGTACGTTAAGAGCTCAGTGTCAGTAAACAAAAAGATACTCTGATAACAAAAAAGTTTATACAGTAGATAAAATAAGCGAGATAATTATTTTGGAAAAACTTAGAAGTGTTTTCAATTTTCATCATACTTTTCCGTATACAATCGTGTTATCAATAATTTCAACGATAAACAATTATTGCTAATCAAATATTAATTATATACAACTGGAACTAACCAGTATTAAGAATTAAAGAAATATTTTTTAAATTTAAACTTTGTAGAAGACGATGACGTAAACAAAACAAGCATTCTAACCAAAATTTCGAACGTGTTAGAAAGGATTAAAATATTTAAAAAATAATTAAAAAATTATTTGATCTTTCCTTTTAATTATAATATCAAAAGTTTAACTATAAAATTTTATTTTCCTTAAGTTTGTGTCGTTTTGCATTACGCTATGCTGTTTAAACCGTAAAAAAGTGAACGTAACTTAATCTAATCTGATGTTTGGTCATTTGAGAAGTTTATGTTCGACAACGTTCAACGCCGACCACTTGTAAAATGACGCAAAATACGACAATTAAAAACATATAATTATACGGAAGTAAAGTCACTTTATTCAAAGATATCTTTTCGCTAGAGAAAGCTGGTAATAAAATCAACTAATACTTATAATAAAGAAGAATGTATCTTAATTTTGTTGGTATCTACATATTTTAGTAGCAGCAGTATCGAGAGACTATGACAACAGAAACTATATTTAAAAAAAATGTATAATACTACAAAGTGGAAGTAGGAGACAAAATAGCAACGAGGTAAATATAGCAGCCATCCGACTCGTATCATCATCATCATTGTCATTGTTTAACGTCCGTTTCCATACTAGCATGGGTTGGACGGGGTTTTTTTATGGCTCCGTAATTGAACAATCTGCGGATGTGCGTTGTGGTGCATTGGATATCGGCTCAGAACGAGAAATCGGGGTGCCGAGTTCGAATTCCAGCCGAATCCATTTCATTCACATACGTACAAATATCTTTGGGAAAGTTATTAATCCCTCTATTCCTTCCAGTTATGGGTTAAATAACAGGACAGATTGGGTTCTATAGCCTTTGTCAGCAACCAGTCTACCACAGAAATCAATGGCAACCTACTGCGGGATAATCTTCTGCCCAGTCTGTCTCTTTCGAGACATGATCGTCTTAGCGTGTATCACTTATGACACTTAACTGACTGAATTGAACAATCATAAAATATTGGAGCGAGTTTTACAGATGGCGGAGCGGAGTTTGGGAGAGATAACAAGAGAAAAATATTGAGAGTGACAACAGAGAGGGCCAAGTTGAAGACTATGATCGCCTATAACTTGAAAGGACACGGCACATGGAGAAAAAGAAGAAGAATGCTCTTACTAACACCAGCGGGTTCAGAAGACTGGAAAGTATTTTTTATCGAGACACCATCTCTAGGAGATTAATTAAGAAGTTCAGAGAGTTCAACCTAACCTATTCTAAAATGTGTGAATGCGTGTTTCTCGAATATAATGCAGATTCGATTAAGAATCTTTCAAAGAACTTTATATGTGACTTTTCTTTCACCATAAGAGGATACGCATAAAAAATCGTTTTAAAAATATCAAACATCGTCAGATTATCATCAGTCAATTGCCATACGTAATATACGTTTGGGCGTTCATGTCTCGAGAGAGACTTGGCGGACGCCCAGAAGATTTTCTCGCAGATTTTTTCCCCATTACTTCCTCCGGTAAACTGGTTTTCAACTAATCTCTTTAGCAAAGAGATGGAAGGAAGAGACAGATTTAATACCTTTCTAATGGTATCTGTACGTAAGTGAATGCAACGAATTCAACTGGAATTCGAACACAGCTCTAAGATTTATCGTTCTGAGCCGATATCCACTGCACATCCTATACGTCAAGTTCCGGAACAAGAGGTGACCTGACCTCCCAGACAAAACCTACAAGAGATTTAGCCACGTTTAACCCCTGATGAAGCGAAAAATTGTAAGCCCGTGGGTTGCCGCACTAAATTCAGACATGCGCCTTTCTGGAGAGGTGGAAAAATGCGAGCTTATTCGATAAATCTTTAGAAATAATCACTAGTGCTTATAAGTCGTACAGCATCTCGAAGAACGAGACGTTTTTATTGTTTAGTCTAGAATTTAGTGCTGATGTAGTACTTTTCCTTGTAAGAACTTACTAAGCGTTGTTTAGATATGTCCTAAAAGTTAAAAAAAAAAAACAGTGAGGGTAGAACCCAGTACTCAGCTGGGATTGATCTAGCGAGATAGGATAGCTACCCAGTAAGCCCAGACAAAGTGGCATATCATTGAGATTATGTAATTAAAAGGATAATTTAACGTCTACGCGAACAATGTATTACAAAAAAACAAACAAACAAATTTTTCGTTAGATACAACAAAAAAGTGTTGACTCTTAAATATTAGTAAATCCTGGACATTTTCCTAACAAAGGGAAATAAAATCTGAGACAACAGAGATTATGTTCTTCGGATGAAGGCCTAGACAAGCATGGTTTGAACATTTGAGCAACGAGTATGTTTTAAGAAAAATGGAAATGAAGAGGGCACCTAACAGGAGATGGAAAGTGCGACACGGAGATCCGAAGGCGAATTGGCATGGCAAAGGACGCGTTCCAGAAGCTGGGTAAAGTACTAACACACAGGGAAATTTCACTAGAATCAAAGAAAAGAGTGCTGGATTGCTATGTGATGTCATTTCTTCAATACGGCAGTGAATGCTGGACAATATCATCGAAAATGAGAACAAAACTTGAAGCAGCGGAAATGTGTTTCTACAGATGGATGCTGCGGATATCGTGGACTGAACATGCAAGCAATGATGAGGTCTTGGAAATGATGGCAACAAAAAGGAAATTAATACTGAGCATCAGGAAGAGACAACTGAAGTTCCTGGGACACGCAATGAGGAAGGAGGGCTTGGAGAACCTGATACTGACAGGCCAGATAGAAGGAAAAAGAGACAGAAGAAGGCAGCGGATAACACATTTGCAGGTCCTAATCAGGTGGACGACGGAATGGGGATTGCCAGGAGTAACAGGAGCAAACATACTAAGAGACACCAGGGATAGAGAGACATGGAGAACCATGATCGCCTACGTCCTGAATGGACAGGACACATAGGAGAAGAAGATATTTAGGATCATCAAACAAAAGACAGATGATATTTCTGGGATGCATAATGAGGAAAGATGGTTGAGCGAAGTAGACACTCACTTTCATACTGAAGACAATAGGAATCAAGGAAAACCACGAGTAATCTCTAGAGTATGGACTGGAGGGGATATTAAGGGACACAAGGCTTGCTTAGAGTAAGAAATAGGAAGAGGATGTTATGGAGCGCCAATATATCCGGAATACTGAAGAGGAAAAGGATCATAGAAGAAGCAGAAGTATATTAAAGTCATTTAATTGGGCACCTCTATTATTGCTGATGCTATATTACTGAAAACAGTGATAATACCAGGATAACGCACGAGAGTTGTAAATTGTGTATAGCGATATCCGGCCTGCTACTATCGAAAGAAA
>JBBBDQ010032672.1:6282500-6287500 GCA_037127315.1 Ascarosepion bandense
CATTACAATATGCCTGGATGCAGATATTATCGTTTTCTTATTTTTTTTTTATCTTATTTATTATTCTCAGAATTGACAGATGAATGCCTGACTGTACTGGCGCAACACAGTTCTCTCATCTTGTAATTGTCATACCTGTGAAAATTACGAAGAAGACAACGTTCGCCATGAATTTGGTATTATGGATGCGAAGAATTGAAGAAAATTGAAACATGAGGATTTTCCCAAGATTCCAATCTTATAATTTCTCTGTTGGTCCGAAATCTTTCGTAATTCCATATTTTTGTCGACTGAACATATATGGATTTCTAAGCAACCTTGTCAATTACATTTTTATTATTATTGTTTATTTTCAAAAAGTTACTGATTTTTTTAACCAAATGTAAATCTTTGGTGTAGATTCTATATTCTGTGGTTAAGAGTAGTGTAGGTTGTCTTCAAGTTTAAATCTGATACGACCTTGATTTCGAGCCAAAAATTTATTTCTCATTTAGTGATCGTTGACGAAATACAAATGCGTCAAAACTTCCAATCAGACTACTGATTACATGTGTACAGACAAAGCAATGTCCGGCATTAATACAGAATATCGTAAACTGAAGTGGAGACTGAGTTCTCACGACTTAGGGAGCAGCCGGTCTAACGCAAGTACTATTGTAACTCAAATCCTACGCCAAATTGAAAAAGAAACCCTTCGACTTCCACAAAATGTCATCGAAAATAACGCGTTATTGCTAAGATACACACTTGAATTAAAGATTAATGATGGATATTTTTTAAATCATTTCACCCCCAAGCAAGGCAGTTTTACTGCCACTGTTGCGAAGGGGTTACATAGGGGAAAGTGATGAGGAAGAGGTTTAGTTATAGGGGATGTCAGGAGGAGGGTAATAAACGGATGGAAATACCGGTGTATTGGGAATGGAGTGGGTGGAGAAAAGAGCTTGACAGAAAGAATGCGAGTTAGTGAGATAGGAGATATCTATTGACATTACATTTAAATTCCTGGAGATTTAGCTATCGGGGAAGGAAATATATGGAAGGGAATCCCACATGCGGGATGTGCGAGAAAAGAAGCTGTTAGAGTAGAAATTGAGGTTACATTTTATAGGTTTCACTGTAAAAGGGTGGGACTTAGTTGCTAGTCTAGTAGCTCGTGTAAATTCTTACCTAGGGAGCACCAGTCACCTAAGTTCATTGAAGCAGAAACCGTGAAAATAATTGTTTAGAAGATGCACAGGGAAGCTACGTCACGCTGGTGAAAGAGCGACTGAAGCTGAGCTGCTAAGTCGGTATTGATCAGATTACAGATTCTCCGTTGTATTTTGTCGAGAATCCCGACTAATAAAAATAATTATTTAAAAGAATATTATTGTGATCTTAGCATGAATCAAATCTGTTATCTAAAGCCTATGAGGATGGATATCGGCTCGGAACGAGAAACCGGGGAGCCGAGTTCGAATTCCAGTTGAATCCATTGTATTCACTTACGCGCAAATACCCTTGGGAAAAGTATTAATCTGCCTCTTCCTTCCAGTTATGGGTTAAATAGCAGGACAGATTGGGTTCTATAGCCTTGGTCGGCAACCAGAAAGCAATGGCAACCTACTGCGGGATAATCTTCTGCCCAGTCAGTCATGTCTCTTTCGAGACATGATCGCCCAAGCGTTTAACACGGATGGCACTTAACTGACTGACTGATGCAATACATATTTTCCCTAAAAAATGTCTCCAAATTAAATGTATAAGATTAGTTTATCAAAGCTTTCATGATTTTGAAAACTGAAAATATCTTCTCTTATTTGAAACAGGCACTATTGTCTCGAATGTCGATTAGTTGTCCTACGGCAATTGTCTGCGATGGAGGTTACTCCAAGGAAGCGTTAAAAATTGTAACGCTGCACGAACACACAGGCTAACCTAAAAGAGAGATCACGAATATTGTTAGTGTCAGTTTTGTCATCAAGGTGAAGAAACAAACTGGATCTATCAATCAAGACGTAAAGAAAAATGTGACCAGAAGAAAAATAACAGCACCAAGAGACGACGTTACATGATCAGGGAAAGTGTGAAAGATCCACGAAGACATTGCTCTTTTCGTTTCAGTTAATTTGCATGATGATCTGAGGATGAATAATTACGCTCTCACACCCTGATTGAGCACTCTGGAGTAATGCTAGACTTTAAAAAAAATCTAGCTACTTTAGCATCTAATCATCATTCATTCTTTAGTGAATTAGAACACTTTAACTACTAGCGTATGTATATAACACGCTAAAAAAGCTTGCCTAGTTCTACCATGCGCCCATATCTCAGAGCTAGAATCACCGACTGTCGTCAATTCATTAGAGTTTCAATTCTGGCTAAAAGCAATCGGATGTCTAACAGTACTGATGAGCTGTGATACAACGAAATAGATCTGTATGCGGATATATATATATATATAAAATCTTCAGAAGAGAATGATGAAACATTTGTGAAGAGAAAATAGAATAAAGAACAGTTTCTGAGATTTTTTAATTTTAATATGTAAAAGATTATGGTTAACAGGAAAGAAAGAAATTGAAAGAGAGTTCTACACTGAGTTTTGCGAGAAAAGGAAATATTAGAATAGAACTTAGAGTTACAATTGTCTATTTCAACAGTAAATCGGTTAGATTCATAGCCAATCCCGTAATACACTTAAAATTTCGCGGTCGTTGTACCAAGTAGCGCAACTGCCTTCAAAATATTCAAAGGAATAACAGAGGGAAGCCACGTCACATTGGTGGGAATGTGACTAACGTCGAAATACCAGGTCATGACCAATAGCATTATAGGCTCTTCTTGGGATTTTGTCGAGCATCTTGAGATATGTAACCAGAATACCAGACCAGATATGGCAGTAATATTTACTATACACTCGAATGGTAGATTTACAAATGTGAAAAATGAGTTCTGAGGAGAGTAATACTTCACAGTGAACCAACCTTCTTAGCAGAAGACCTAGCAATTGATTTAATAAAATCGCTCTACTTTAAATCAGTAGAAACTGTGAAAGAGAAAAATCACTGACTTGTTTCCCTGGAAGTTAGTACCAGCCATGCTGATGGATGGCAAAAGTTGGTCCTTATGATGATTAAAATAAAGTAGTTTCGTTTAAAAGGATTTAAAATTTACAAGCCATTACTTGCCCCAGTTAGCAACTAATTGGAGGTCAGTTTTTACAGCATCTGCTAGTTTAACTTTTTCGGAACTTTCTTACTTACTATTAAGAAAAGTATACACAGTTGTGTCATCGATATAAATACGCAGTTGGGTACTGATGCCATGAGGGACACAGTTTTTTTTTTTTTTTTTTTTTTTTTTTTTTAATCATATCACCCCAAGCAAGGCGATAACGCCACTGATGCGCAGGGGGCTACGTAAGGGTAAAAAGAATGGAAAAGAGAAAGCCGGAAACCACATCATAAACAGGGAACAAGGGATGCGCCTCTTCACCTGTTCAGTAGACGTGGGTGGAGTGTGAACTGGGCGATAGTTTAGTCTATCTACTCCAATTGGAAAAAAAAATAAAAGTGAAAAGATTGGAAAAGAGAAAACCGGAAACCGCATCCTAAACAGGAAACAAGGGATGAGCCTCTTCACCTGTTCAATAGATGTGGGTGGAGTGTGAGGTAAAAAGATAGATACATGGATACAGCCCTGGGGAACACCTACTACGATAAAATCAGTTGCAGTAAAAGATTAACAACAATATCTAATAACAAAAATAAATGGTATAACAGTAAAATATTTATGTACCAGATAGAACTTGTATCTTATGCTCTTTCAAATTTTAAGCAATAATGGTTCTCCAGAAGTTACACCCATTTGTTTCTCTAATTAGGATTTAATTCATTACCATCCCTCTTTTTCTCGTTTTGCCATTGATTCACACGTCCGTATTAATTAGGTTACTCGCTGCACTTTTATGTTTTTGTTGCCGTCATTATGTTGTCTGTGTGTTAAACTCTCTAGTCTGTCTTTCCTATCTCACTGAAAATTCAACTCTCTCTTTCTGATTGTAAGTATACATTGACTTGTTCTATTTTTCACAAGACTTATTTGTTGTTCACATCTTTTCATGATATACTTGGCATTTATCGGTAAAACCACATTTCTGCCTCAAGTCTCTGTTTTATCCGTGAGGAAATTGTTCCAGAACTACGTCCATATAAAAGAAGATTTATCTCTTTCTAACGTTAATTTCCAATTTCTCAATGCTTTGCTTTGTTTTTGAAAGACATTTTTCGTCATACTTACGTAACTTCGGATTTCTCAACGAAATTTCCCATCTTCTCTTACTACACAACCAAAGTAGTTGAATGTTTGTACCGACTTGATTTTGACATGCAAAATATTTACTTATCTACCTCCTTTTGGCTAGTAGGGATCATTATCATTCAGTTGCGTCTTTGTCCTCGGGCATAGTGCGGATCCGTTTATCTCTGCTCGAGGACAGACAGGCATCTGAGAAAAATTATACGGAAAGGTGCCAGATCCCGAGAAACAGTTCTCCGAGGCTACACCTCACTATTGCACCAAAGGGGTGGATCAGTGGTCGCCACCAAGACCAGAGCGACCGACGGTTGCTGGGACTGGGCTATTTTGGGCCTCGACCTTGTGTCACATCCACGTCTTAGTGATGGAACGAGAGAAATATCTATGCACAATATCTAACTCAGATTTAGCTGTCTCTTTAGCTAACGACCACACATTCCATCTTCTGACATTTAATAGTTATTCCGTTCTTCTGGTTTTCCAGTACTTTTTTTTTTTTTAATCATATCACCCCAAGCAAGGCGAAAACGCCACTGATGCGCAGGGGGCTACGTAAGAGTGAAAAGATTGGAAAAGAGAAAAACCGGAAACCACATCCTAAACAGGGAACAAGGGATGAGCCTCTTCACCTGTTCAATAGACGTGGGTGGAGTGTGTACTACATTTTCTTAAAATAATTTCTATTTTCTTTCTGAGGC
>JBBBDQ010032672.1:6292500-6295000 GCA_037127315.1 Ascarosepion bandense
TGTGAGTATCCATTAAAAAATAACGTTTAAACAAAAAACTTAAAAATCTTAAAATCCCAAAATATTTCCTGGTTTTAAATAACCGACAAAAGGTTGATAAACCGAAAAAAACAAGCCACTCAATATATCTAACTCTCACCTTCTTTTCATATTTCTATACTTATCTAATCTATATCTAATCTATATATCTCTCTCTCTATATATATATATATATAGTACTTACATAGGTGACCACTACCAGGAGCTGTAAACTTGGATATGCGGGTGTTTTAATGGATAATGGCTCAGAATTGTTAATCGAATGGTTGTGTTTTATTTTCATTTGAGTTCCTAATATTCACTTACGAGCAAATAATCTCAGAAAGATATGAATCCACCTCTTCTCCTCTGTCTATGGGTTAATAAGTATGACTTGCATCAATAAAACCGTTATTATTTAAAAAACAAAATTGCTTACAAAATAGTTAGATTTCGGCATTAAATAACCCATAGCATAAACGTAAAAACAACAACTTACTAACAACAACTAGCTTAAACTATTCATATCTTGCTTGCTAGGTATCTAATTTAAATTTTTACATGTATACATGATTAATTTTCGAGCTCCATATATATATATATATATATATATATATATATATGCCGATGTCTATCCAGCTAACTCTGTCCACATCTCTCTGCTTTTATATCTATTTAATTTAAATCTATCTATCTATCTATCTATCTATCTATCTATATATATATATATATATATATATATATATATATATATATGCTTTTCTAGCCGATTCTGTTCATATCTATCTATCTATCTATCTATCTACCTATCTATCTATCTCATTGAAATATATAATCTATATCGGTGGTTATATTTAGCTAGCCTACTATGCTCATATATGTATATGTGTCTATGTGAGTCCCCATTCATGCATACCTTTCTGAACGTCTTAGACGTTTCTTTCAGCGAATTAAATTTCAGTTCATTTGTTTCTAATTAATCAATCTTACAAAGGTTTTCAAATCAATCAACAGGTGAAACTCTCTGGTTTTCTCTTTCTTTGTATTTGTATTTCACTTTCCTATAATTTAAATAGATTCTTGTTTGTTCGTTCAGAGAACTCGAAAGAGATGTATGCCTGCAATTAAACATTGAAATCTGGGCTTGTGGAATGACGCGTATACATACGGCTGATCGCAAATGAATGTCCTTTTCGAAGAGCTGATTTCGTATACACCAGTAACCAAGTAACTTCCGTGCATAATTGTTTCGTATCACAGAGTACTGGTTAGATGATTTAGAAGAATTAAGCTGTCATTGTTCTAAGTATATTTTAACTTATCAAATATTCAGATGTTTTCTGGGCGCATTATTTTATAATCTGGTTTTGAGCTGAGCTGGGAAGTGTTATAACAGAAGACGGAAAGTGGGACTCAGAGATCCGAAGGCGATTGACATGGCGAAGGAAGCATTCCAGAAGTGGAGTAAAGTATTAAAAAACAGGAAATTTTCACAAGAATCAAAGAAGAGAGTACTGAATTGCGATTTGATGTCAGTTGTTGAATATGGCAGTGGAATGATAGACAATATCATCAAAGATGGAGAAAAAACTTGAAGGAACTGAAACGTGGTTCTAGAGAAGGATGCTGCGAATATCATGGATCAAGCATGGGAGCAATGATGAGGTTTTGGAAATGATGGAAACGAAAAGGAAACTAATACTGAACATCAGGAAGAGACAGCACAAGTTTTTGGGACAGGCAATGAAGAAAGAGAGCTTGGAGAACCTGATAGTAACAGACTAGATAGAGGGAAAAAGAGACAGGGGAAAGACGGATAACATATTTGAAGGACATAATCAGGTGGATGATGGAACGAAGGTTGCATGGTGTAACAGGAGAAGGCGTGCGAAGAGCCACCAAAAATAGGGAGACGTGGAAAGCCATGATCGCCTACGTCCTGAAAGGACAGGGGACATAGAAGAAGAAGAAGAAGAAGAAGAAGAAGAAGAAGAAGAAGAAGAAGAAGAAGAAGAACTCTTACGGTATATCCGTCTTATGGCAGTGAATGTTAGACAATCTTTTGAAAGATGAACCCAACATGTAAATTAAAAATCGGAGATACAAAAATCATAGTACAAAAATTTAAATATCTGGGAAGTGTTCTTACAGAGGAGAGAATGTGTGACACTGAGATCCGAAGAGGCATTAAGATGACTAAAGATGCATTCCGAAAGGAAAGAAGATTATTAAGAGACATGAAAATTTCATTGGAAACAAAGAAAATTGTATTGCACTGTTATGTGACATCTTTCCTTCTATGTTGCAAAGAACGCTTGACAACCTCCTCAAAGATGAAGAAAAGACTCGAGACGACAGAAATGTGTTTCTCCAGAAGGATGCTGAGGATACACGGAGCCGAACATATGAGCAACGACGAGGTTTTGGAGAGAATGACAACAAAATGAAATCTATAATTAACATCAGGAATAATCATTTGTAA
>JBBBDQ010032672.1:6300000-6425000 GCA_037127315.1 Ascarosepion bandense
CTATAGAACCCAATCTTTTCTGCTATTCAACCCATAGCTGGAGAAAGAAGAGGGATTAATACCTTTTCCAATGGTATTTGTGTGTAAGTGAATGCAACGAATTTAATTTCTTTTTTAATATTATCGCCTCAAGCAAAGCATTTTACTGCCACTGATTTGTAGGGGATTACATAGGAAGGAAGTTATGAGAAAGAGTGACAGGCTATAGGGAGTGTCAGGAAGTGTGTAAGAGAAGGATGAGAGTGGAGTGGACGTAGAAAATGCACGAGGGAGGATGCATGTTAGCGAGATAGGAGATGACTGTTGACTTTACATTTAAATTCTTGGAGATTGTAGATGTCTGAAAAGCAAGTAAATGGAAGGGAATTCAACAGGCGAGAAAAGAAGCCGTTGGAGTAGAATTTGCGTTTACAATTTATTGGTTCCACAGTAAAAGTTGCTAATCTTGTGGCTCGAGTAAATTTATATATAGGAGACACCAGTGAGATAAGTTCATCGGAGCAGAATCCGTGTAAGTATTTATAGAAGAGATACAAGGAAGCCACTGGAATTTGAACACGCATTTCTGTTTTCTCAAATATTACAACAAAATGCACGTCCACTCATTAATAATAATGATCATCAAATATTTGGCAGTACAAAAACAATAATTATAAATATCAAAAGTTTTTTTTTTAGAGACGATATAACGGCAAAAGTCGATCGGTCTTTAACATACGCAATTCATGCTAGATCAGATCGAGTCAATGTACATCGAAAATGGTCATGATTTTAAAAAGTATACGTTGCGTTCCAACATAATTTAACTGAAATTAATTATCGTATCCATCATGAGGATAGATGAGTTACAAAGAGCCAGTAATTTGAAAAAATTATTGAAACTATTCAGTCTGCCTTAAAAAAAAGACCGAATAACCACTAATAATTGAGTTAGAGTGTTATGAAGGCTCGCCATCACTCGATCTCTTGCGAGAACCACTCCCAACTAAATTTAATGGCGTACGAACTAATAATAATAATAATAATAATAATATTCTAAAGATCTTAAAAATGTTTAAATAGAGTGATCTTGCAATGAAAATGTTGGAAACTGGGTACATGAGAACATCGGTTATACCAATTGTAGTTGGAGTCCTCGGATTAATTGAAAAAATGTTCCGAAAGATTCATTGATTTTTTAGTAGCCCATACATTAAATAAATAATAATAAAATTGTACTCATAAGTACAACTCAAACTATGTCTACGTAAATTGAACTTTTGGAATGGACAAGCAAAGAAATTAATTATGGTACCAGCGATTATCGGAGAATTAGTAAACAGGGAAAACATCCTTGATGACATTGGATTGTGGTTTAGAAATAGTTCCATTAAAAACAAAAAAACAAATTGCCTTCTTCTTAGGGCAACAAATATAATTCTAAAAACATTGAAAACTGTCTTTAATGAAAAGAACAAAAGAATTGTTTATATACATATGCCAACAAAACTTGTTCCCAAAAGAAACTTCTTACCAGCAACAAGCATCATAACAATTTAAGAATCGAAATAATAATAAAAATATTGTTATATGAAGATATACCTTCACGAACAAAGACTCGTGGCTTTGTCTCTTCATCCGTCGGTCAGGCAGGTAAGTGCCATACGTGATACACGCTTGGGCGAGATCATGCCTAGAAAGAGACATGACTGACTGGGCAGAAGGTTATCCCGCATTAGGTTGCCATTGCTTTCTGCGGTAGACTGGTTGCCGACCAAGGCTATAGAACCCAATCTATCCTGTTATTTAACCCATAACTGGAAGGAATAGACGGATTAATACCTTTCCCAAGGGTATTTGTGCGTAAGTGAATGCAATGAATTCAGCTGGAATTCGAACTCAGCTCCCCGATTTCTCGTTCCGAAGCGATATCCACTGGACCACAAACGGTACAAAACCAAAAAAGAATTAACGAATGAAAAAGATAAAAGAAAGAATTCAGCGAAAAGATCAAAATAGCGTTAATAGCAATAATAAGGGCCTTGATCAGTGAAGGAGTTATTTATTCGTTTAATACGCACAGTAGTGGTCAACGTTTGAAAGCAGACAAACGCTAGTATATCAGATGCCGATTTTGCAGAGATACAAGCCTCTCCTCACTTTCTTTGAAAATCTTAGTCTTGTTACCTGACATTTAAACTTGAGCTGAAGAATGCTAAACTTAGAAAAATATAATGAGAACAGATGTGATTTGGTCCAAGCATTTTATCACATTGTGAATCGGTATAAAATCGAAAACTTTAAAACTCTGCATATATATATATATATATATATATATATATATATATATATATATATACATATATATATATATATATATATATATATATATTGTAATACTCGTTACAATGCTTTATAAATGCATGCTTTTCTAAAATATTGTAACCAATATTACAATAAAAAATCTCTATTTGTATCGAGCACTCTTTATAAAAGTAAATGCTTGAACAGTGGGTTTAAGATCTACGTGTTCTGTCACTTTCTTACAATATATATATATATATATATATATATATATATATATATATATATATATAATCACTCTATTATTCCCTATACTACTGCTGTCCCAGTAGTAGTAGTAGTAGTAGCAGTAGATAAAGAAAAATGTACAAATATAAGTGATAGTTGCAGTAAAAATAGTTGGTTCTGTTGTATACACGAAATAAGAAAAGCGCAAGCAGGCAGCTTTTTAAGTTGTAAACTAGACAGTTTTCAAGTAAGTTAAAACCTATTAAACCGGAAAGTTTGTTTATGCTGCGCATGCGTGGATTTTGTTAGAGTTAAATCAGAAACTTATCACTCCACATCACGCAGCTAAACCGATGTGTGTACTGGTTACGTCCATCTACTTCCTATATGCATTTATTTATTTTCACAAATTCAAACACCCCAACCACTCCTGTTTTTCCGTGCATAAGAGCAAAGGACCTCGCATATCTTACAAAACTAAAATCATAATTAAATTTGTGAGTATTTAAATTATAAAAAAATGTTTTCTTAAACAAAAATTGCAATTGGCTTTTTTGATACATCGATGCTTACTCAGAATATTCAAAACAAAATCAGCCGTGACTGGAGTTTGATTTTGAGAGTGACTTCCATTCGATTTGCATATATATATATATATATATATATATATATATATATATATATATAATATGAAAAATAACGAAACTATTTTTTCTACTGCTGTTCGGACCATTTTTCAGGTTTACAGAAAGAACTTAAAAATAAATTTTCCAATCATGTTTTAATGATTCCAGCATACGCGTGCGTGCGTGCGTGCGTGCGTGCGTGCGTGCTTGCGTGCGTGCGCGCGTGTGTGTGTGTGTGTTTGTGTGTGTTTAAAGTACTGGAAAAAGTACGGCATGGGTTTCAGTAAAAATGTTTTAACCTCCAAACGAGGCCTGACCTCAGGGTCATCGTCTGATGTAAGAACATTTGGAGGCACAACGTCTGTTTACAGAATATAAGCTGTTTGGGTTTATATCTAAAAGGAACGCATCGTTTCAAAAGATAATTCAAAATGAAATCCCTAAATGAAAAGACAAATCCTCATCAGCTTTATTAATGGATTTGAATAAAATTATTAATTTTATTAAAGTATCGCTTTCTTTTTCTATCTTTTTGCGAAATATTTTTTCTCGTTCCTTGATGATGTTATGACTCGTGTAGCGCATATGACTCAGTTATATAAACTGTTTATATAACCAGCAAATATTGGAAACGGTCGTCATCTAATAATAATAATAATAATAATAATAATAATAATAAACTCGTCTCAATTTAACTGGATGCGGGGCACGCCGTCACTACTTCCTGAAACTCTAAAGATATCCTTGGTAACCTAACCATTTGTGTGTGTGTGTGTGTGTGTGTGTGTGTGTGTGTGTGTGTGTGTGTGCGAGTGCGTGCGCGCGCGTGCGCATTTTAAGCTGCTGTTTGTGTCTGACTCATCGGTATGATTGCAGGAATCAACGATGCTTATTTTATCCGAAACACCTCGTTCAAAATAAGTGGAGAATTCTTTAAATTTTGATTTTTGCTCATGTTCATGTGTTTGTGCAATCTATTCTTCTAAGATCTACAGTATTGACAGAAATACGCACGAATTTGCCCACATAACTGACAGGAAGACAGACAGATAGACAAACAGACAGATGATAGATATATAGATAGAAATATACTGAGAAATATATAAACTTAGCCAGATAGATATTTTTATTAACAGACTGAGACAAATAGATATAAACAAACAGTAGCCGATAGATAAATTATAAACAGAATGAGATAGATAGATAGATAGATAGATAGATAGATAGATAGATAGATAGAACAGAATGAGATAGATAGATAGATAGATAGATAGATAGATAGATATGAACAGAATAGATAGATAGATAGATAGATAGATAGATAGATAGATAGATAGATAGATAGATATGAACAGAATGAGATAGATAGATAGATAGATAGATAGATAGATAGATATGAACAGAATGAGATAGATAGATAGATAGATAGATAGATAGATAGATAGATAGATATGAACAGAATGATAGATAGATAGATAGATAGATAGATAGATAGATAGATAGATATGAATGAATAGAAGATAGATAGATAGATAGATAGATAGATAGATAGATAGATAGATAGATAGATAGATAGATAGATATGAACAGAATGAGATAGATAGATAGATAGATAGATAGATAGATAGATATGAACAGAATGAGATAGATAGATAGATAGATAGATAGAACAGAATGAGATAGATAGATAGATAGATAGATAGATAGATAGATAGATATGAACAGAATAGATAGATAGATAGATAGATAGATAGATAGATATGAACAGAATGAGATAGATAGATAGATAGATAGATAGATAGATAGATAGATAGATAGATAGATAGATATGAATAGAATAGATAGATAGATAGATAGATAGATAGATAGATAGATAGATAGATAGATAGATAGATAGAATAGATAGATAGATAGATAGATAGATAGATAGATAGATAGATAGATAGATAGATAGATAGATAGATAGATAAACTAAAAGATTATCTGAGATGCAAAAATCACATATATGGATGGAAAGACACGCCGTTAGATTCATACATCGTCAGACTTATTGCACACCTTTCACCTTGCCTTGGCGTTGTGGCTGGCTTGCTAGTTTCCACATTGTCGTTACTTTGTTGTGCTGGACGCCGAGGGCATCATACATTGTTAGCTCTGTGCCGAAATTAAGTAAGCATAGTAAACACAGAATTAAATTCAAGCTGATTGATTAGCAAATATTTAACGATGTATATAATTATGCGGATGCAAACAAGAGTTAACGACCCGACAAATTATTTCGACGTTCCAGTTGAATGACTTTGTCGACTCAGTAATATTCATTTATTTAAAATTTTATTTTTCATAATAATGCTACATCTAATTTAGAAATTATGAAAAAAAAAATGAAAAGCAAGGTTTTATCCATAAATCTGTGTGGTCTTACATTCTTTAACCGTAAGAGTTCAGACAAAAAAAGAAAAGTTAAATAACATTCGATTAAAAGATTCCTCGGGTATATACGTCGATTTTAAGTATTGTTAAAAATAATTAAGAAAAAAATAAAAATAAAAACCAAAAAAATAAGGGATATTTATTTTTAAATTTCATTAAGCCAAGAAACTATATTCAGGCGTAAAAAAATGCTTTATTTAGTTTCACAGCATGCTCCGTCTATTTGACCGCAGAGACTGTTCAAGGGTGTGCGTATATGTAAACGCACCCTAGCATGCTCTCAAGATACAATTACATTTCAATATTTACTAAAACTTTTACGTAAAACCATAATTACCGCTTAAACTACTGTTAGTATTCGCGCCATTTGCAATGACTACTATATGAAATATCTTTCACTTCTTGCGAAGTAGTCACGACTAACTTTTAGCAGAATCACACACACACACACACACACATACATACAGACACACACACACATGCAGGTGTTAGCCGAATGAAAATGTACATTTACAATAAGACGTGCTTATGTTGGGGACATGCTGGTGCGCATACGGATAGAGGAAGGCATAGATTGACGTAAGGCAAAAACAACTTGCATAACACAGAAAGTGAATATTTTATATTTTGTATTGCATTTAAAAAAAAATTATAAAGAAATTAAATAAAATTTTAGACTTCGTTTATAGCAGAAATATAAGTATTAAAAAGAAAAAAAAACGTGAACTGTTAAAAGATTGGAAAAAGAAATGTGTATAAAAAATAAGTGAAATACTTTTATAATAGAAAAATAGATATTAAAAAAAAACAAATAAAATATCAAAGCAGATGTAAAATCAAGTATTTTCTTTCATATTTTCATCGGGAAAAATAAAAAATAAATTAAGAAAATGTCACAAAAATATAACAAAAAAATAAAAAAAATAAAAAAACACACACAAACACACAGAAAGAAATTTAGCAATTTACTGACCTTTTATATATTCCGTTATGTACGTTATCTCGACGTCGAACTTATCTAATATTAACAATGCTGGTATATCTTGTCAACAAATTCCTTTCCCGTATAGCGTCGTTGACGTCCTCGTAGATTTTCTTGTTGTTGATGATGATGATATTGTTGTTGGTAGTTTTGGTGTTGTTGTGTTTGGTGTTGTAGCTGTTGTTGTTGTTGTTGTCGTCGTAGTCGTTTTGGTGACAATAAAGTTGCAATGTGTCCAGCTTGTGGTATAAAATAACAGACGACATCTGGTCCCTTCCTAGACATTTGGTGACGGCTAGAGTGAAGCGAAAATCGCGAACAAGGCTAGTCTGTTCTTTCACATGGTTTCGTGAGATAAAGATAGAGAGATACAGAGGGCGGCAGTGAGTTGTTATAATAACAGTGATAGTAGTTGTGGTGGTAATAGCTGTTGTTATGGCGTAGTTGTTGTTGTTGTTGTTAGTAGTAGTAGTAGTAGTAATAGTAGTAGTAGTAATAATAATAGTAGTCGTCGCCGTCGTTGCAGGAAATGTTGTCGTGATGGGGGCTGTGGTGCGATGTAGCAACGAGGAATATAGAGATGTTACATGATTAAGTTAAGAGCAGTGAAAATAGTTGCATAAATGGTATTAGTTGAAGTAGTTGCTGAAAAGGTAGTGGTCGTAGTTTTGGTGGTGGTGGGTTGGTACTGGTCACGGTCGTGGTGAACTTTGTGGAAAACACATTGATCTTTGTTTTATAACTCGCATGTGTACGCAATCCGGGTGTTTCTTAAGTTTGGTAAATCTGACCGTGTGTTCGTTCCAAAAGACCCCTTTGAAATTCTTTCTTTCGCTTATTTTTCCCCCACTTTTTTTTTTTATAATCTTGACTACATAGTTTGTAGAGTAAAATTTATTTAATTGGTGTACGTGTGTTGTTTCATGTACACGTAGTCGACCCTAGAGTTTCATATGAACAACAGAATCTTGGCGCGGAAATTCTAATGATGTTGATATGTTATGCCCTGCTTGATTCGTTATAACGTCATCTATGTTGTTATATTTCAGTGTGAAGTCTATTAATCCAACGTCTGGTAACCTGTCTGCTTAGCACATATTTTTTATGGGATTGGCAAAGCGATAATTGATGATATAAATCCAAATCTTTCAGAAGATAGGTTATAAAGACAAATTATTTTTTAACGTAAAATTGTTCAAGGAATTGGCACATAAGTTTCTTCTTTTTTTTGTGTGTGTGTTTTACTTTTTTTTTCTCTCTTCTGAAAATAAACCACGCTTTCTTCAGTTCTTTGTTGGTTCGTTTATTAACCAAACAGTCTGTCGTTGTTATTTCATTGACGCATGACAATAATCGTAGCCGTAATCACAATCTTCATACTTTTCCGAAAAAACGCACATGCTTTCTTTTCCAATGCGTTTTTTTTTTCCTTTCTCTTCTTTGTTTCGGACAACGCACGAAACTTATATAATTTCAATAAAAAAAAAAATTAAAAAAAAAAAAACAGAATTTAAATAAAAGTAAAGAAACAAAAGAAAAAATCAACAACAAAAAAGATATTTTCAATAATAATGATATTTTTTAAAATTCAAAATGAATAACTTTTGTTAGTTTTCTTTGTCTGGAGATAATTTACTTTACGAAATAACATGTATAGATTTTTTTTTTCCAACAGAGTAAAACGTGTCTCAAACATTTTTCTTTTGTTTTTCACATCTGTTCCTAATATTTTGAATCTATTTCCTATAATTGAAGAAAGAACAATAAAAGAATTAATTAACCATTTCATCAACAGCAATGTCAAGTCCTTCACTCTGTATCCTTTGTCTGGCTATCGTGTTGTTATTTATCAGTAGCCATTACATTCGATCCAGTTAAAGATGATTACATATAGTTGCTAGTAAGTAACGATTATGATAATGGTGACCCTAATTAATTGATGAACAAAGCAATAATAAAGCTTGTTAATATAAAATTAATAATAATGATAATTATAATAGCAACAGAAATTGTTATTTGAATTCGAACATTATCATTATATTTTATATAATGATAATGGTAGTGATGTTATTTCAAACAGTAATAATAATCGTATATTTCTCTTCTTTTTTAAGTTAGTAAGCAAGTACTACGCACACAGGCCGTTTTCTACAACATGGTCGACGGACTGTTCTCTGGTGAACTACACGTGGGTTCATCACCGGCAAATGTTGTAGCTGAAAGCCATGTGTACATGTGTAAGTGTGTGCGCGCATCAGTGATAGATAGAGAGTGAGGGGAGAATCGTAATGCAATTTAAGAGAGAGGGAGAAAGAAAGAAAGATAGGAGAATTTGGAGTGCGCTTTTCCATTGAAAAAAAAAAGGCAACAAAGAGTGTGAGTCTGAGTTTGAGTGTTGGTATGAGTGAGTCTTTGTTAAGGGGTGGGGAGACAGACGATAAAATACGCGAGGTTGTTTCTTTGTGTGCGCATGTGTTTACGTTGTAAACAGAGAGAGACCGAGAGAGAGAAAGAGAGAGAGAGAGTAGGGAAAGGGAGAGAGATAAGGACAGACAGATAGTAGGGATGGCGGCGGGGAAGGTTTTAACAGCCTGTGTGTGAGTCTCCTTGCTTGTTAGCTGCAACGATCGCCCGACTGTTAATCTAGAATCGATGTAAAGAAAGAAAGAAAGAAAGAAAGAACACAATAGAAAAATACGAAAAGAAAGAAAGTGAGGAAAGAAGAAAGATAAAAAAAAGAATAGAAAAAGAAAGTGGGGGAAATGATTCAAAATGAGGAGAAAAATATAAAAAAGAAAAAATACAGTAGAAAGAAGAAATCAAACAATAAAAGAGCAGTATATGAAAAATGAAAAAAAAAAAAAAAAGAAAGGAAAAAAAATATTGAAAGAAAGACATAAACTAAAATAAATAAATAAATATTTCAGGCCCCAAAATTAAAAGAAAAAATGTTTATTCGAATAAAAGGAAAAACGAAAAAAGCTAAGAATAAGAAAGTAGTAAGTTGTTTTGTAGACAAAGGAAAAAAAAATAGGAAAAAGAAAGAAAGATGAACGAAATAGAGAATGACAAAGAAAATGAAAGTAAATAAATGAACAAGGAGTAAAAACAATAATAAACAATAAGTAAGAAAAACAAATTAACGAATAAAAACAAAAACAAAACAAAGTAAAAAAGCAAATCACTACAAAGAACAGCCGTAGAAAGCGAAATGAGAAATAAAGGAAGAAAAAATTAAAGAAAGAAAGAAGGAAAGAAAGAAAGAAAGAAAGAAAGAAAGAAAAAGTGAAAAGAACAAAGAGGAAATTGAAAGTAGAACAAGAGTAAACAAAAACAAACAATGCGTCAAGGAAGACTGTTTTCTTTTGTGTGAAGAAGAAAAAGCGTGTTTTACACAAATTATATTTCACAAACTAGAAAATGCGATGAAGAAAACGAAGAGAAAAAAGAGTGAAAGAAAGACAAAGACGAGAATGAGACAATAGGTAAATAAATTAAATGAAAAAAGGAGAACAAAAAGAAAGGAGAAAGAAAAAAAGAACAATGATAGAGAAACAATATCATTTCAAAACGAAACAATAAAAAAAATCAAAGAAAATGAATGCATAAATAAATACATAAAAAGAACGAACGGGAAAAAACATAGAATAAGTGAAAAAGAAAACGAAATAGAATAAGCAAAACAAACAAAAGAATTATGAAATAAATAAATAACTAAACCTGAAGAACGAAGTATATCAAGAAAGAAAGAAAGAAAGAAAGAAAGAAAGAAAGAAAGAAAGAAAGAAAGAAATTAACAAGGATAGAAAGCCGAAAAAAAAAAAAGAGAAAAGGAAATGGTTACAACTAGAGAGCTCTATGCTTGGATGAAAAGAGAAAGAAAAGAAAATTGGAGAAAAAGAAAAAGCCAGACTGAGATTGTAGAAGAACAGTGTAAAATGCAAGACTGTGTAAACAAAGAATCATTTATTGTATATAAAACGTTCCATTGATGTAAAGATAGAAAGAAAAAGAAGACAGAAAAAAAAAAGAGATATGCAAATTAGAATTTAAGAAACGGATCATAAATAAAATGAAGAAATAAAGAGGAAGATGAAAACAATGAAAGAAAGAAATAAACAAAAACTACTTTGAAGAAACAGAAAACAATAACAAAGACGGTCTATCGGCGTAGAGAAATAAGGTAAGTTGCCAATACAAAAACAGAAAGAAGAATCAGCAAATACACACAACAAAAGAAGAAATAAAGAGAGAAAGAAAAAAAATAAATGCAAAAATGATTATGAAAAGAAATAATGAAACAAAGTAAAAAAGAATGAAAAAACAGATAAAATATATGAAAATAAAAAGGAAAAGAAGCTGACAAGAAAGAGAAGAAAAAGAAAACGCACGAAAAGAAATATGCAAAGAAAGAACGAAGAGAAAGAAAGAAAGAACGAAATAAATAGCCAATAAAAAAGAAAAAAAGAATAAGATTACAAAAAGTGTATGAGAAGAAAACGAAAGAATGAATAAAGAAACAATGAAAGAAAGATAGAAAGAAACCGATAAGAAAGTAAAAGAACACAAAGGAAAGAAATAAAGAAAGATAGAAAGAAATAACGCAAAAAGAATAAGATAAAAGAAAGAAAGAACGAGAGAAAGACACGTGGACGAGAGACACGACGAGAAACAAAACTGATGATAACGTAAGAAATATTTAAAGAGAGAAAGGCGAGAAGGCATGCACTAATTAAGATTTAGTTCTTGGGAAACTAGAAGGAACGCAGACAGACGAATGGACAGTAAAAAAAAATATCCATTGTCGCAAGAGGGTAACGAGAGGTGAGACACGATGACATGTGGGTGGCCGAACTGACTGACCAGTCCTGACTTCCGGCGAGTTATTAACATTCTCATTTTTACACCTATCAAGTCTTTCATTTTTATTTATTTTAGGTTATGTTGTAGAACGGATCAGGGAAATCAAGGAAAATAAATAAAAATTCGCATGTGAGTAAAAGTAAATGACAAAAAATAAAAACAAGAAATAAACAGAAAAAATAAACGAGAAACAGAATTAACCAAGTGGGGATGAAAAGCTCATAGCGTCTTCCGCGCAAGCGTGCATCCATACATAGCGACTGCACATGCGCACGGACGAATGCACAAGTAGTTACACACGTGCATAGGTATTCAAAGGTAAAGCCAGGCAGGCTCGGTTATAAATCAAGTGAGATACGAACGATACGAGTAGAAACTTGCTTCTGCGTATGAGTATACTTAAAAAAAAATAAAGGGGTTTCGTTACTCATTAGGCTAAAACTCATGTTTATTTAACGCTGTATAAACAAGTAAAGGTTGTGTAAGTCTTTCACTGTGCGTAGTTCATTCTCACACATTGTAAAATCTATGATTCTTTTTCATCATTGAATGTACATAGGTAGATACACACACAAACGCTTAATTGTAAATATACATGTTATACTAGGTCGATGAAACGGCTCGAAGTTCCATGCATTACGCAATCATCAGGTGCAGATTTACTAATATGTAATTAGTAGTTCTGTTTATGCTACATTGAGCAGTGTTTTATTAACACCTGAATAATAATAATTTTATACATGTGTGCATTCCCATATGTATATTTATTAACACACACACACACACACACACACACACACACACACACACACACACACACACACTCTCTCTCTCTCTCTCTCTCTCTCTTTCTCTCTCTCACACACTCTCACACACACACTCTTTCTCTCTCTCTCACACACACACACACACACACATATACGCGCACACACACACGTACACGCACACACACACGTACACACATTCTCACATTCACACACACACTCTCACAATTACACACGCACGCACACACTCTCACACTCACACACACACGTACACACATTCTCACATTCACACACACACTCTCACAATTACACACGCACGCACACACTCTCACACTCACACACACTCTCTCTCTCTCACACACACACACACACACACACACACACACACACACACACACACACGCACACGCACACGCATATATATATATATATGCCATTTTGCCATTTGGAAACCAGTATTCCGCAACCTAAGTTTCAACATTTCGGTATCTCCAGACGATTTATAATAACTGATTTTTCAACGATTTTTAAATATACAAAAAGGATTTTACGAACTCGCAACTAGAAGTTTAAAATAACTGAATTTTTCAAAATTAGGGAGGAGATTTTTTAAGGATTTTAAACACTTTCATCCTTGTTTCTATGATCCTAAAATATATTTGAAAGGAATACAGTTAGATTAAGTTATAGCTGTACTAGCAGTTTCGAAAATAATCTGCAACATAATATCGTTATTAAGAAATGCAATTGTAAGGAGAAAAATAGATGCTTGGAAGGTTTTGTAAAACAAGGAGTTACTTACAAAGCAAAAGTACATGATACAGACGGGCTAAAAAATATATATATATACTTAGGATATACAAAAGGAATTTTTAAAGACAGATGGTATAATCACCGATCTACATTTAAACTAGAAAACCTTAAAAATTGTATCAAACTATCTAACCACGTGTGGAAATTAAAAGAAAAAAAACGGCAATTGTCTTGATATAACATGAAGTATAATAAAAAAACAAATCTTAAAATCGTGATGATGTCTGCAGATTGTGCCAAGAAGAAAAGCATTATTTCCAGAACAATAAACATTATTGCATGAAAGAGCCAAACTGATGTCCGGATGTAATTACACCAAAAATTATATATTTTAGGATCATACAAACCTATATGAAAGTGTTTAAAATCCTTAAAAAACAAACTCCCTAAATTTTGAAAATTTCAGTTGTTTTAAACTTTCTGTCGCGCGTTCGTAAAAATCTCTAATGTATGAAAACTTTGGAAAATCATTTATTATAAATCACATCAAGATACCGAAAGGTTTTTTTTTTAATCGTATCACCCCGAGCAAGGCGGTAATGCCACTGATGTCCAGGGGGCTACGTAACAGTGAAAAGATTGGAAAAGAGAAAGCCGGAAACCACATCCTAAACAGGGAACAAAGGACGAGCCTCTTAACCTGTTCAATAGACGTGGGGGGAGTGTGAACCGGGAGATACATAGATCTATCTACTCCAATTTAAAAAGTAAAAACAAAGTGAGAAGATTGGAAAAGAGAAAGCCGAAAACCACATCCTAAACAGGGAACAAGGGATGAGTCTCTTAACCTTTTCAATAGTCGTGGGTGGAGGGTGAACCGGGCGATAGATAGATCTATCTACTCCAATTGAAAAAAAAAGTGAGAAGTTTGAAAAAGAGAAAGCCGGAAACCACATCCTAAACAGGCAACAAGGGATGAGCCTCTTAACCTCTTAAAACCAAGATTGCGTAAATAACTGGTTTCTAAATGAAAAATATTCAAAAGCCTTACGCTATATATGTATTGAGCAATTTGTGATACAACTATATTCCGGCCTAATTTAATTATGACCAAAAACTGCTGAACAATGAATATATATATATATATATATATATATAATAAGGTGCACAAGGCCAGAGGGCCATTCGAAGTAGAGATTTATATTAGGGGGTAGTTTATACGGATAGGAGAGGAAGACAACTATTCGACTTAAACAAGTCAAGATCGTAGTGATCGGGGAAACATCCACTTGGGAGTCTATTCCACTGTGCAAAAGTTTGCGGGAAGGACTTGTTCTCGTGTAACTTTCTTCTTACTGATGGAATACAGAATGAATCTGGTTTTCTACAATGTTAGTCGTATGGCGAGTTCTAGACTGTTAGATCTGTCAGAACGAAGGAATGTAGTTCGTCCGAGTACTTTATACAGGGTGTCCATAAAGTTTGTGTGCACTTTAAAAAATTATAACTTTATTTGTATTTGCGATAGTAATAATTTGTAAAAGGGATTAGAAAGAAGTAAATCTATATTTTTAAGGTTTTATTGAAATTTTATTGAAGTTTCCACATGTCCTCCATCATTAGCAATACAAAGGGTAATATGATTTTGCAGTTCACGGAAAACATTTGCCAACTGATTTACAGTAATGCCTGAAATCACATTAGTTATTTTAGCTTTCAAATCTTCTAATGAACTAGGTTTGGTTGCATACACAACTGTTTTCCCATAAAAAAATCTAATGGAGTCGAATCTGGCGGACGTGGAGGTCAATAAAATGGTCCACCCCTTCCGATTCAGCTGTTAGGAAAATCCTGATTTAGAAACTATCTAACACGCAGAGCAAATTTTATTGATTTATAACATTTTCTACAAATTATTTGTGTATTATTATCACAAATACAAATAAAGTTATAACTTCTTTAAAGTGCACACGTATATATATATATATATATATATATATATATATATATATATATATATATATATATTATTGAAATAATTAATAATATGTATTCATTGCTCGGCTGTGTGTTATGGTGCAGTGGATATCGACTCGGAACGACAAATCGGGGTACCGAGTTCAAATTACAGTTGAATTTCTTGCATTCACTTACGCACAAATGCCCTTAGAAAAGGTATAAATCAGTCTTTACCCTCCAGTTATGGGTTAAATAATAGGACACATTAGGATCTATAACCTTGGCTGGCAACCAGTCTACCGTAGGAAGCAATGGCAACTTACTGCGCGATAATCTTCTGTTCAGTCAGTCATGTGTATTTTTAGACATGGTCGCCTAAACCGTGTATCACGTATGGTACCTGATTGATTCATTGCTTAGTTTTAATATTGAGCACTGGTTTAAATGAATGTTTTGGACGTTGCAATTTTATTCTTCGTTCTTCTTAATTTGGACACACAAACACATTTAATTATTATTTTTTCTTACATTTTGTATTATAATAGCTTCTAGAGGTTTGTGTTTTTCTTTTCATTGGGAGTTGTAGAATATTTTAATGTTATCTATTAATATTTGTCTTATGTTGATAGTTGTACTTTTGTTGTCTATGATGTTCTCGACAATCTGCGAAGGAGTGTGGTGCATGTGTGTACAGTATAAATCTAGCTGTTATTATACGAAAAAACAAAACACAAGCTACTATGATGTAAAATAAAAACAAAAACATATTAAATAAAATAGCATTCGTCACAGGAGAAGGTATATTGATGTGCGTGTGATATAATTATTGTACGAACTTAATTTATCAGTATAATAATAATAATAATAATAATAATAATAATAATAATAATAATAATAATAATAATAAAAGTACAATTAATTTTAAATTAAATTAATAAACAAAGAAATCACGTTCTTTATGTGCAGCCTCGTTTCCAATAACTGATACACATGACGTCAGGATAAAACACTTTAAACGTTCAGTTTCCTAAAAAATACAATAAGACAAAGGAATTCTTACACGCAGACATTAAATCGGTTCTTCATAATGACTGCAAAAGTACTTGAACAAAAATAACAAAATATGAACTTCGGATAGTTCATCCACAACTGTATATATATATATATATATATATATATATATATATACTACCGGGCATAATTATCAGCTTATCAGGTCACTCCAGTCTTTTTTTCTTATTGGTTGGCTGAAGCAAAGGTGTCCTGGCTAACTTGTAAAATTTTGCAAAGTAATAATAACAAAGGAACCATTTTATTTTCATTAAGAATTATCCACTTGGCAATAAATAATAAAAATAGTATGAAATAAATCATTAAAAAAAAAATTGCGTGGCCTAATAATTATGGCCAGTAGAGTATATATGTATTGCTGGCAACTTGTGTCTATTGGGGCGGCAAGCTAATCCCCGTTGCAGGTTCATTTCTGTTTATTCCATACCGACAGAGCCCACCTGTCCTTTATACATCAACTATGCTGGGCAGGCCTTAGTTACAATTTCTGAGAAAGAGCGCGTTATCTAGCATGAACAACAGCCAGAACACGCTCACGATGATACTTTTGTGCTAACACAACCATCGATGGCTTCCGGCTATCCCATTTACCCAGTTTCACCTTCCAAAGGAGCCTGC
This sequence comes from Ascarosepion bandense, assembly GCA_037127315.1. Lineage (NCBI taxonomy): Eukaryota > Metazoa > Mollusca > Cephalopoda > Sepiida > Sepiidae > Ascarosepion > Ascarosepion bandense. The sequence continues at coordinate 6,316,581 of JBBBDQ010032672.1, forward strand.
TCAAGAAGTCAATTTCCAAACAAATCGACCATGGTGTCATTTGAACCGGGGCCTCATGATCAGAAAACAAACGCTCTCAACTCCCACACACCCCACACCCCCATACTCCCCACACACATATGGCTTAGGGGTTTGCGACTCCGACTGACACCAAATCGGTCGAGTTTCGATCTCGGCCAGAGGCAAGTGGATTTCTAGCCACACTGATGAGCTGTGATGCAGCAAAACAGGCTTGTATGTAGATGATGAATATTATGCTATCATTACGATTGAGCTCTAAAGAGATGAACATTTTACAAACAGTTACCCCTTCAGCTATTTACGCATAACTTTCCAGCAATGAATTGTTTTCTTTTGGTGACTGGCGTGTGTAAACGCCGCTTATGTATAACACGCTAAAATTTTCCTTCGCTGATTCCATGTGCCTATGGCTTAGGGGTTAGCGACTCCGACAAACACCAAATCTAACGAGTTTCGATCCCGGCAAGTGGATGTCTAGCCACACTGATGAGTAGTGATACAGCGAAACAGGATTGTATGTTTATGACATATAAACATACATACAGATATATATATGTGGAAATTGCATGTATATAATTATAAATATCAATATATATATATATATATATATATATATATATATATATATATATGCAATTTATGAAATATTATATTATTTATATATTATATAAGCGTGGTACTTATTTGAAAGCGCTCAATATCAGTGATAGAGCTAACCTATTCATATAGATAGGTGTGAGTTTGTATTGTCTGACGATCGCAAGAGCGTGAAACCCAGGGTTACAAACTCACACCTATATATATATATATATATATATATATATATATATATATAAAAATTAAATTAAAATAGGATTAATTCAAGGATGTTGGATGACCATTTCGATATGAAAATCCCCACGGATGATAACACATCACCTCAGCAACAAAAAAATCCTTTCAGAAACCCTGTTTTTGTTGCTGAGGTGATGTGTTATCCCCCGTGGGGATTTTCATATCGAAATGGTCATCCAACATCATTGAATTAATCCTATTTTAATTTATATTCGCTCTGTAATATTTTATTAAATGGAGCTCTCTTCCTGTATCATTTTTTAATATTAAAATAACATTTTTAATATTAATTAGGATCGGGTTTTTGGAATTTACCTTCCTGCTTTTTCTGCTTGGATTAAAGTATCTGAATATATATATATATATATATATATATATATATATATATATATGTTTGAAAAATAGATGGCATAAATTTAGGACTGTGCTTCCTATATCTAAATAATGGAAAAACTCCCCGTCAACATATGCCCGGAAACGCTTGGTTTCCGAGTTATAGGATTTTTAAACATGTACTAACCAGAATGCCTTTTTTTCCACATCTGACACATACAGTGTTTTCGAGTGCCCCATAGCAAGTGTTCAAATGTGTACCTTCTGCTCCAATGCAGGTGTCACATCGACATCTCATGGACTCGCGAACACGCTCCCAATTTCCTGACATGTTAAGTATTGTCTCGCACCCTGCTAAAAATCGGTAACGGAGAGTGTCCACATCATTAAACGGAGACGAATCCATCAGTCCTTTCAAATGGCCAACAAGTAGAAATCCAAGAGGCTTAAGTCGGATGAGCGTATTAAAATTAAAAAGCCATTTTTTTCCTCAGTTAAAAACATACTCCATTTTATATATATCAGCTGCCTATTTAGCCTTATTGATCTGATAAGACTTACTCTCGAGATAAGACTAAATTTTTGTGTCATCAGTATAGATTTAAAGTTGACAGCTGATGTTATCGGTGAAGATCGTTAATAAAAATTAAAAACAAAGTAAGACCAAGAATAGAGTTCTGGGAGCCCCCTGAATTAGTATAAAAAGATCTAGAAGAGTGGCCGTTCAGAATAACATTCATTACAAAATTTGATAAGAAAGAAAGTTAACAAAAAATCGTCCGGGGACACCATAACTTTCAACTTGTGAAGAGGACCGGTTGCCAAACAATTTTGAACGCTTTCAAGTTGTCCAAAGCAACTTTTGAACCTTCACCATTCATATCTAAAGCTTGATAGACTTCTCCCGCAATAATCGTTAAGACATCAGCAGTTAACCAAGAGAAAAGGGATTCATATTACTTATTTGAAAGAAAGTCCTTCAATGTCAGATGGATTCAGCATTGATTAAGGTCTCAAGTCAGTTAAGTGCTATAAGTGATTCACATTTATGCGATCATGTATCGAAACAGACGTGACTGACTGAGTAGAAGATTTCCCCGCAGAAGCTTGCCATTTATTTTCTGCGCTAGACAACCAAGGCTATAAAACCTAAACTCTTCTGCTATTTAACCCATAGCTGGAGGTAAAAGTGACTGATTAATACCTTTCCTTAGGGTAATACAACAAATTCAACTGGAATTCGAACTCGGCCCCCCGAATTCTCAACGATTTCGCACCACAACGCTCATCCTCCCGTAGTCTACGAAAGAGATGTAGAAGGTTAATAGGCCTTATATTTGGAAGGGTCGGAAAAAGAGATGAGGATTTCTGAAAAGGAGGAATGCAATAGGTGGGGAGTCATTTTTTATACAATTTAGAGAGATCAGTATTCACTTCGGGAACCCACTTCTTAAGGACTATTACAGTGTTACAATTAGGTTCACTTGCTTTGTGGGGATCTTGGTTAGAGATAATAGCAGATACCATGAAAGGCGTTAAATGTATATCACTGAACAGAGACACAGTTTAATGGGTAAGTTAAGTAAAGATTTGCCAGATGAGTCAAGAGCAGAGTTTAAAGGGAATTTATAGGCGAATCAGTCTGCTTTGCGAGCAGCCATGGAAATAGATCAGCGAGAGGCTTACGAGTATTTGCTGGTTGGTAGTTTTATTTTATTTGTATTTCAAGCACGGTTATTTAATATCAAAATTGAACTATTTTGAACACAGTTTTATGGCTTCAACTACAGAGAATGTACTTTGTTTACTTTGCTATAAATATGTATTGTTTATATATATATATATATATATATTGTTAAATATAAGCGACAATGAATGTCTATTATGCTTAATCATAATAATTTTTTATTAATTAGTTTCTAAGCTTTCGGCTCACATGAGCCATCTTCAGAGAGGTCACCAAGACATTAACACAATAACATCCACCATCACCGACGATTTTATTTTGTGTTGACATAAAACTCCGCTAGGCAACGGCAATAGTTACCAAAAATAACAAACGCAGTTCGCAAATTTGCAATGCGGTTCTATGACGTCACACCACGTGATAGCGTGAAATAACAACAGAACCATGTATTCAAATGCAATGTAATATGTTATGGCCAGGTTTAAAAGTGATTTTATTAAGTGTGGGTTGTTTGGAATTAATGAAGATGGCTCATGTGAGCCGAAAGCTTAGAGCCAAATTAATAAAAAATTATCCAAATTTTGGAGAATTTTTGTCTTTATTTTCAACTGAAATTAAAGCCAAAATACGACGTTTAGAACGGCTCATGATTAAACATAATAGACTTTCATTGTCTCTTATATTTAACAGTATATGTTTAGAAAATTTTTTACAGCCTCGATACACTATATATATATATATATATATATATATATTTATATATATATATATATATATATATATAAATGTATTGCTCGTATTTTTCCAATAAAAATATTAATACTTTCATGGTGTTTTGCTTTTGATTAGTTGGTGTCCTATTCGGCCACAGCTGGAACTCTGACTGTGCTACCATACCTGGAATGTGTGGAATTTTAAAGAACAGTGAATAAATGGTGATTCCACGCTCCTCAAACCCATCAATATCCCGATCAGATGCCTTGCTACCGGATACAGTTTATCAGCACTTGCGACGTATCCTATGTGATATATATGACTAATATATTCCGCTCTCACTAAGATTGCGCCCTCTAGAGAGGATAATTTTAAAAACAGTTTCTACTTCTGTCATTTACGCATTACTCTTCAGCAATGAATTGAGTTCTTTCGGTGACTGGCGTGTGTATACACGCTTATATATAATACGCTAAAATTTCCATTCTCTGATTCCATGCGCCTATGGCTTAGGGGTTAGCGACTCCGACAGACACCAAATCGGTCGAATTTTGATCCCGGCCAGAAACAGGTAGCTGTCTAGCGACACTGATGAGCTGTGATACAGCGAAACAAGCTTGTATGTGGATGACTAATATATGCGTATATATATATTGAAGAACAAAAAAAGAAATTAAAAAAATATTTAAATTTATTTGACTTTGATATTTTTCGATACGTACTTTTCGATCGGGATGAGCCCCTTGGTACAGTGGACATCAGCCTGCAATGGAAAATCGGAGAGCCGAGTTCGAATTCTATTTGAATTCGATGCATTCACTTACGCGCAAATAATCTTGGGAAAGCTATTAATCCGTCGCTTCTCCCTCCAGCTGTTGGTTAAAATTACAGGACGAATTAGGTTCTATAGCGTAGGTTCGCAACCAGCCTACCGCAGAAAGTAATGCCAACCTGTTGCAGGAAAATCTTCTGCCCTCTCAGTTATGTCTCTTTCGAGACATGATCGCCCAAGCGTGTATCACGTATGGCACTCAACTGACTAAATTGTTAATGATAATGGTGAGGATAACCGTTTCCTTACAGAAGTTATTAAGCTGAACAGTTAGCGTTACTATCAGTTCAACTCTATATTTTTTCTATTAAAGCAGCTTTCAGAAAAATAAGTACTGATGGTGTTTTATTTACTAACATTTTTTAAAAGTAGTATGAAAATAAATATAGTGTTTATATTATTAATTTCCCTTCTTCCATGTGTTTGTTATTTTAATTGTTCTTCTGATGCAAGAATTCAAGTGATGTGGTTTATTTTATTTGGTACATTTCTTTGTTTGCGATTCTATAAGATATACTGACTTGTGTTTTTTCAATAGATTTAAGTAGGCACCTCCACTAAATCGGTGAAAAAACAGCATAGTATGGATAAATGATATCCCCAAACTTAATAAAAACGAACTTTTTCCATCAAAATATTTATGTTATAGCTAAGAGAAAAGTATTTTTTAATGATTTTTATACATTTTTTTTTATCCCTTCTAACACATTTGAAATTTTGGTAAAAATCTTGTTTTCTTTCAGTTAGAGTTTAACCAAATCGTTACGAGAGTTTATAATGGAAAACGTAATATTACACAACTCAATTTTTTCCGGTGACAAATTCATTAATATGGAAATTCTTTTAAAAATTAATATATTGTCGTATTTTAATGAAACTTTCAGTAACTTATTTACAAATGAATGAAATTATTTTTTAAATTATAATTTTTAAAAAATCTTCGTAAAAATATTTTTTTACATCTGTTACTCCCTCCACGTAAATTTATGAAATTTTAAGAAATTCAATTTTGTTGGGAAAACTGGTTTTATTAGTTAAATGCATGACTATTAGGGAATGTAAATCATCCATTTTTTTTTCTGGAACATTTTGCCAATATTTCCGAAAATCTTCTCCTAAAAGTAAAATAAAAAAATACAATAAAACTATATTATTCAATATGATAACCTTTTAAATGCTTTGATAAATAATATATATTAAGGACATTATAGTCTGAATAAAAATATTTTCGATTAATAATGTAATTTTAAAAGAATTGATGATTACGGATGATACGTTTTATATATTTAAAAACTTTAAAATCCAGGAATGTGATACGATAATGTATCTAGGCATTATTTTCTTTGTATTGATGCAGTTTTCCAAGTTTATTCTATTAATACTGATTTGGTTTTTATATTCGTAAGAGGAACATTTGCACCCTTTTTGAGCTATTATGCCATTTTTTTCTAAGAATGAATATATTTGTTTTGTCAGAATAGATGTTTTCAGCTTGTCATTAGTGGGGAGACATGTAATTTGTTACTTGATTTTTGGGACATTTTTGTTACCATTCTTTAGTAGAAGGAAGGTAATTCCTTTGATTACCCATGACGTAATGTTATTAGGACAATTAGCAATTTCTGGCATTTCTTTGGATATATTTTTGCGTGCTATATTTAAATAATAGAGCCAAATTTTAGGAGTTTTATCTATTCTTGAAGGGTATTCATATTGTACATATTTTAGAAGTATTATTATTTTATACTGTTTTAACCCTAAACGGTTACTGCTTGAGTAATCACCAAAAACGGAGCTTAGGAATGATAATATATCAACAAATACAAGACTCGCACGCTGCAATACGGAGATACATTGATAGTGAACTGATAATCAGTATAGTTACTTTGTATTTGCATAGGCGAAATGCAGAACAATGCCATTTATAACGTGAGGTCTACGAGCCCTTAAGCTCGGCCAATATTATCTCGTTAACCCTCCATAAAGTCGAGTTAGAAAAACTGTCGATTTTCTCCAGACGAAGCTTTATTATTCGAGGGAGACTTGTCTAGGTTTCCCTGCCCGTAGGCAGTGGGGAAGACAGAGAACGATGACTGCTTATCAGTATAATCATTCTGTATTTACCACCCTCCCACTTGTTGGATGACTCTTTGCTTTTGGACAGAGATGAACACAGATGAGGCTTAAACCGAAAGCAAAGAGTCGACCAAGTGAAAGTTTGAATCAAGTATGATCGCTTCGTTTATACCTTCTTTCTATTAGGGTGGGTGTCCAAGGAGGATAAACAAAAGGTAATTAATATGGGGATTTAAGCTCAACCAAAATTATCCGTAGACCCAGCTTGAGTTCAGGTCGGGCTCTTATCTATTCACCCGAGAGGTGACTCCACCCTTCGGCGGAGCCTCGTCTAGGTTCAGCTAAGCCCGAAAGCAGTGTGTCAACCCAGAGAGAGTTTGGATCATATATGATCGCTCTGCTTTTACTACCTCCCTACGAGGGTGAATTCCCAAGGTGGATGCGACACAAGGTCAATTACTATTGGGATTCCGAGCCCGTAAGCTTAGCCCAAAATATTACGTAGACTCTGCTAAAGGCCAGGATAGACTCTTGTCAGTTCACCCCAGACAAGACTTTGGCGAGCCTTGGCTGGTTTTCTCTCTTCTCAGAAGCTGAGAGTTGGCCAACAGGTAGTTTGGATCAAGAGTGGTGGCTCTGTATTTACCAGATCATCACTAGGCAAAATGCCCAAGGCTGATGTGACACAAGCTCAATTCATGAGGGGATTCCGAGCCCTTAAGCTTAGCAAAAAAAAAAAAAAAATCAAGTAAACCTTGCTTAAGCCCGGGTCGGGCTCTTGTTTATTCATCCCAGATGAGACTCTATGCTTTGGCGGAGACTCGTCTGGTTTAATTTCCGCTCAGAAGCAGAGAGATGACCAAAGAGTGTGGATCATGTGAGATTGCAATGTACTTACCACCCCCTACACTAGGGAAAATACCCAAAGTTCATAGAATAAGAGGTTTCCGAGCTCTTAAGCTTAGCCAAAAATATCTCCAAGCCTCTGTTTAATATGAGGTTGGACTCTTGTACATTCACACCAGATGCGTCTTTACTCTTTGTGGGGAGCCTCGTCTGGGATCCTCTTCTCTAAGAAGCCAAGAGTCGACTAAGAGAGAGTTTGGATCATATGTGATCACTCGATATTTACTACCTCTACATTAGCGCAAACGTCCATAGGAAGTGACACAAGGTCACTTCATGTGGAAATTTCAAGCCAATAAGCTCAGCCAAAAATATTCTGCAGACCCTGCTTAAGGCCGGCTTGATCTCTTGTATGTTCAACGCAGGCGAGAATCTATCCTTTGCCAAAGCCTCGTCGGGGTTTCTCTCAGCTCGAAAGCAAAGGGTTGACTAAGAGAGAGTTTTGATCAAGTATGATCGATGTGTATTTACCATCTATCCACTCGGTTGGATGGCAAAGGCAGATGTAGCACAATGTCAATTAATAATTAGATCAAATGTGATCGTTACTCTCTATCCCAATGGTGTCTACGTATTTAAAAGGATAGTAATATCGAATTACTATGAATGACTAGGTCAGACAGTTAGTTAAATGCCAAACGTGATATACGCTTGGGCGATCATTTTTCGAAAGAGACATGACTGACTGGGCAGAAGATTATCCCGCATTAGGTTGCCATTGTTTTCTGCGGTAGATTAGTTGCCGACCAAGGCAATAGAACCCAATCTGACCTGTTATTTAACCCATAACTGGAAGGAATGGACGGATTAATATCTTTCCCAAGGGTATTTGTGGTAAGTGAATGCAATGAATTCAGCTCCCCGAACGAATTTAAATCATTTTAAGGCCGAGCTCATAACTCAAAAAACTTGAACCTCAAATCAATTTTCGCCATTGAAATTAATAAGAGTATTTCCGTTTTGTTTAAAATAACGACAAAAAGACAGAGCACAACAGAGATCCTTCAACAAAGAGGTGAACACGTGCACTGCAAATGTGAAAATACCATCGAAGCTTGGCGCACGCTGTGCCAGCTAGCGGTTGTTTATCGGGCACTTGCTCGTATCTCAAAATTCAGCTCGTATCACAGGGCAGAAAATCGACCGAATTGCGGCTCTTATCTAAAAAAATATAATGATGATCATTATTATTTTTTGTGGGTAGGGAAGTATAACAACAAGTGCTCCAATATGTTTATTATGATTGTAACCATAGTTCCTATATTTTTCGAAAATTTTCTTGTAATTTTTTTATTCTTTTCATTCGCATTAAAGTTAATATGGTTCTGTCTGGGACTACAAAAGCAAATACATAAGTGCTTTTGTGAATTCAGAATCCATCTTAAGATAAAAGCACAGAACGTTCACTGACAATATGGAAATGTATTTAAATATGCCGACATTCCCAAGAGGCAAGCTCTGGAGCATCATGCTTAATATCTTAGCATGTATTCAGTAACATTTCTAATTTTATTGGCTTAAACATTTGCCTACAGCGAGCGATGGATAAATTATCTTCTAAATTACGCAAAAATAAAAATACCACTGACGTCTCATTTTAACAGATATATTTACCAAAACTATACAAAAATATCATGAACTACTAAAGAGTAAATTTATTCATTAGCTTCAATCAAGGCTTCCAGACGATTTTGGAATCTCCTGCTTCTCTACTGGACGGTCTCTTTCTTTAAATTGGCGAATGCTGCTGTCTGTGGTGCTACAAGAAGTGTTATTAATTTCTCGCTCAAATGCGATCCACACCTAATAATCAAGTTGGTTGCAGTCTGAGGTGTTAGATAACTGCATATAAGGGTGATAAGGTTGCAGATATTGTCTGACGGCCATGACTGTGTTCACCTGCTTGTGTGGCATGGTTAGAGTCATTTAGCTAGGAAAAGGATTTTTCATCAGCCATCATGTCTCAGAGCAGTACTACTTTTTCAAGGAATTCGACGTGTTGAGTCTGTGGACCTGGTGAGAAGATGAATCAAGGTATAAAGTCGTCATCACTAGTGATACATGATGTATACTGGATATATCATCCAATTCTTTCTGAATCCGATTCACTGTCGTCAGATAGACACCCAAACATTCTAAATTGTTTGTATTAAAGCTTCTGGTGCGAATACCAAGCAGTACAGCAAGCCGTTTCAAAATTTCTGGTGGAGTGAATTGTGTCTTTGACATGAGATTTCTTCCGTCACCTCCGCTCGCCTTATGTAGGTCTATTTGTGAGATAAGAAAATGTTTAATAATACAATCACTCGCATAGATGTGTGTGTGTGTGTGTGTGCGCGCGCGCGCGCGAAACGTTTAGTAATCAAATTTCAGATAAGTGGGTGTTTTACGTTGAGCCGATAGTTTTTTGCATACTATCGTATATGTTTGATAATACATACATATATACATATATGAGTGTAAGAGAGTACGTGTGCGTGACTGTGTAAATAGTCTCAGATAATCTACGGAGAAGAACAGTTTGATTAAAAAAGAAAGAAGAGGAAAACTATATTTTGTTTTAGTCGACTGCTGAACTTTATCGAGGCCAAAAAAACTAAATTTATTAGAAATAAATTTTATAAACAAAATATTGTTGGTTACTGGTAAAAAACACTCATGAATATTCTTAATGTTAACTAAAAATATTAAACATTTAAAAAAAGTAATTTTTCCTACTCGAAAAGGATTTTTTTCATTTTAAGTATATTGTTATGTTATAAAATGTTGAAATGATGGAAATTAATCGATTTCTTTTGATTTTTTTGATGTTCGTTGTATGTTAGCTTATTTTCAAGTTTTCAAGTTATAATTCCACTCTTTCCCTATGGAAAATTGACTGTTTATTTTTATCAAGTTTTCTATTTATTTGCTTTTTTCAATTTTTTTTTTCATAATTTGTGCGTGCGTGCGTGGTGCGCATATATATATATATAATTAAAATATTAGAAAATTGGATAGCCATTTGAACGAGTGAATTTAACATCTGTCTCATCAAGGATAACAAAAATTATGGCAAAATAAATTTATTTGTTTGTATGTGTGTAGAAAACGAAAGTAAGTGTATGGAAAAAGAAGAAAAAAGAAATACGAAGAAAACGAAAAAAGCGTGGCACATCGTTGCTATCGGAATTTGTAAGTTTGTCACTTGGTGATAGAAACAATGGAAGATACATGAAAATAAATTAAAAATTAAATATATATATAAGGAAGAAATGGGTCAGGTGAAATAATGGTCGTCCTAGGTCACTGTTAAAAGGGTCACGAATAAATCTAATATCAAAATAAACTGGGTAAATAACAAGTTAAAATATTACACTGAGAAAGTAAGTTAATTTAAGAACGGAAATATATAATATGATTAAATCATATGGCTAATAAGAAGAAATGAAACAACCATTTTAAATAATATTTATTTTAGGTAAACCATTAAGAAATTAAATTAAATCTAAATCTATGACACCATTCATACCTATTAAATAGGTTTAATATCACCTAAATTGAAGATAAACATCAAATTAGAGGTTATTATCTACTTGGCAATAAATACTAAAAATAGTATGAATAATAATTTTGGCCGGTAGTAAACACACACACACACACACACACACAAACACACACAAACACACACACACACACACACACACACACACACACACACACACACACACACACACACACACACACACATGTATAGTTCCGTAAGGAAACTATTATGATGTCTTTACTGATCGGAGCAGATTTTGACGTCTTTCTGAAAAAAAACAGCCTTGATGAGCGAAGACATCATAACGGTATCCTCACGAAACTACGAAGTTGGCATGAATCTGCTCAGCTAAAGTGATAAATAATTTGCAACTGTAAAAAATGCAGCCATTATGAGTGAAAACAACGTAATGGTGTTTTCATGAAACTTAGAAGTTGGCATGAACCTGCTCAGTTAAAATGACAAATTCTTTGCATTAAATCTATCAACGCTCTATCGCCACTCGCCAACCCCATATCGAGCACATTATGATTAAAAACCTACTTGCCAAAGTACCTAAAAGTACTGTAAAAACAACAATTATGTCGCTTAACATTATAAAAATTCAACATACAATCATCATATATATATATATATATATATATATATACATATATATATATATATATATATATATATATATATATATATATATTTTTTTTTTTTTTTTTTTTTTTTTTTCTCAGATATTCCAATAAATTTTTATCTAAAACAAACAGACTTTCTTTACGGACGTGCCGCATGTTGTGAACAAACGCACCACGTGATGTAAAAAAAAAAAATATTCGGACGCTATCGTGAAATACGTTTGTAATTCAAATTTAAAAATCACTCGTTTCTGATGAAGGACCGAGGGCGGTCTGAAATATAAAATACAATAATAAAAATAAACAAATGCTGTCCAAAAAAAGTACATTTTTAAATTCAAAACTTTTTTATTAATATTCTTTCCTATATATATATATATATATATAGAGAGAGAGAGAGAGAGAGATCGATAGATAGATAGATAGATAGATAGATAGATAGATAGATAGAAGCATTATTTTAAAACTCCATTATTCAATCACATCAGATAGAACTCGTTTCTGTTGGATAATATGTACCATATTCATTTTAGTTATTGCTCTCTACAATGCCAAGTCCTTTACAACTAACTGATCGATTAATACCTCCTGCCTCAGAAAACATTTTGTTATTTCAGCACGTCTGTAATGTTTTGATTTTTGATGCTTGTTTTTCTATATGTCGGCTAATGCTTACATTACTCTATAAGGAATTCTAGTGCTTTCTAAATGACATTACGCAAAGTTCTTACACTATTTCAAGTTATCTCTTCTTACCTGGCCTAGCACAGGACAAAGTGGCAGAAAGTCCTTATAAGGGTCTCTTCAACTTTATCCTCATAATCCATGGTTCTAAAGTCTCTTAATTTTTCTACAATCTTAATGGTAATATTAACCATTTCCTTATGAGGAAACATTTGATATTCATTTATTGAACAGCCAGTGCTAATGCAATATGAAATTTCTATAATCTAATAAGAATTTTTCAGAAACAGCTATCAGTCAAGTGCCATACGTAATATACGCTTGGACGGTCATGTCTCGAAAGAGACATGAATGATTAAGCAGATTATTTCCTCGCAGTAATTTGTCATTTTTTTCTTCGGTAGTCTTGTTGCTAACCAAGGGTAGAGAAGTAATCGGACTTGCTATTCAACCCATAGCTGAGGGAGAAGAGATAAAGACAATTAAGTAATAAATGTGACACACGCCTTCGCGATCATGTCTCTTCCGAGACATGATTGACTAGGCAGAAAATTTTCCAGCAATAATTTCCATTTCTTTCTGCGGTAGACTGGTTGCTAACCAAGGCTATATAATCCAATCTGTTCTGCTATTCAACCCATTGCTGTTGGGAGAAGAGATGGATTTTCCAGTGGTATTTTTGCGGTAATAAATGAAAAGAATTCAGCTAGAATTCGAACTCGACTCTCCGATTTTCTCATTCCGAATCGATAGCCGATGCACTACAACGCACGCCTATACGTTTTGCAATTCCAAAATTATGGAGCTTTCAAGTGTTGTTGAAAGTTATCGTCATAATCATATGTTGGAAGCAGTAGTGAGCATTCACTTCTTCAATTTTGTCGTTATTTTCATTTTGACATATATGTGCTGTTCTTTTTAGTCGTTGCTACTGTTGAAAGTCCTCAAGTGGTGTGATTTCTGTATATTTGGTACAGCTCCTTGTGAGGCATTTACTAGTGTTCAAAGAATAATGCTCCTATACTCGCTATTATTGTATTACCATTGACGACAGATAGTGAATTATGGTAGTCTTTTCTCTCTCTTCACAACGAATCTTATCGAAAACCCAACAGTAAGAATTACAATTGAACCAGTAAACATAAAAGTCTTTCATGAATATTCGTGGTATCCGTTCCAACTTCTGCGTAGAATCTTTCCTCTGGGAACGATTTCCAGATAGCTTTAGCACTCTCTATAAAATAAAACTAACTTGAATTCTTCTATGGCTATTAATGAATTCTTGGTTCCAGTTTATTTTCCTTTTTGACAAAAAGACTCCAGCATTTATATGTGGCCTTACATCTGAGATAATCTTTGGGTGGCCTGGGAACTGTCTCTCGAGGAAGCTGTCTAATCCTCCGTATCCTTTTGTCTTTCGTTACTAAACTCTGGTAGCTATCTTTATCGCTGCCCCTCTTCTCATAACTGTAGTATATTAGGCAATATAGAACAGGCACTTTTTCTCCATCGAAGGTATCGTCTTCGGTGATTTTAATGCTCACGTATTTTAAACACTTTAACCGTACTAATGTTGCAGATATTCAGATATTAAATTTTTTCATTGTCCAATCTCTTACTCAAATCAATGATTTCCCTACTCGTTTCCCTAGCAACACCGAGCAACAGACTTAACTAGATTTATGTCTTACCCTCTCTCTTCGCTTTTGCTGAGATTCGCAATACTGCCTTGTAAGAAACACAGATTTCTCTGTGGTAGATATTAATATATTGTTCCAATCATCTATTAAATAAGAGCCACCTATGAATATGACGTCTTTCCGTTTACAGTAGACTCAATGGGACTCACTCAGTGATTTTCTCCGTGACGCCCCATCGACTGATATCTTCAACCATCCAAATGAAAATTGCGCTATCATCTCTAACCTAGATCCCCACAAAACATGTGAACCGATGGCAGACTTTCTAAACTGTATGATAAATAAGCCATCCTGCCTGCAAGAAATCATCATATGTTGTTCCATTTTTCAAATACTCTTGTGACCCATCCTATTATTGCCTATTTCGATTTGGCAAACTACCAGAGGCCCTAATCAATGCTGAATTGGTTCATCATCTCTCATCTCAGGATGTTTTCTCCGACAAGCAATACAGCTTTCGTTTTTCCCGGTCAACTGCTGATGTACTGACGATAATTACAGAAAGAGTCCATTATGTCAGTCAGTTAAGTGTCATGCGCGATACACGCTTGGGCGATCATGTCTCGAAAGAAACATGACTGACTGGGCAGAAGATTATCCCGCAGTAGGTTGCCATTGCTTTTTGCGGTAGACTGGTTGCCGACCAAGGCTATAGAACCCAATCTGTCCTGTTATTTAACCCATAACTGGAAGGAATGGACGGATTAATACCTTTCCCAAGGGTATTTGCGCGTAAGTGAGTGCAATGAATTCAACTGGAATTCGAACTCGGTTCCCCGATTTCTCGTTCCGAGCCGATATCCAATGCGCCACAACGCGTACTACATAAAAATGATGAAAATTGGACTGTGGCAGTGGACATCTCAAAAGTCTTTGACAGGGTCTAGTATATAGTTTTTTTTCAACAAACAGAAACCTTATAGTGTATTCAGACACATTGTCGAACTGAATTCAGTCTTTCCTATCAAATAGTGAAATAAAAGTCTTCCTGAACGGTCACTTGCTTAGATCTTTTCGCAACCCCAGCGTACCTTCTTTAGTCCTACGTTGATTTCGATTTTCATTTACGACACGACCTCATCTCTCAACTTGGCATCTACGCTGTCAACACAACCAATTAATTCTGCTTCGATGATAAGGCTGATCAGTCTAACAAAGTCAAAATGGTAGCTGATGCCTCAAACGAACTCAAGACCGTCATTAACTGGTGTAAAATACGGCTTATTAATTTGAACCATTTCAAAACTAAACTTTTCTTCATTAATCCTCTGAGTGATGTTTACAGCTTTCCATCAGCACGGCTGATGCTAACCTCTAAGAAAGTGATTTGTTGCACCTTCTATGGCTAATGTTCTCAACTGACATGAAGAGAAAATACTATATTGAATCCATTGCTAAGGTAACTGCTAAGAAAGTCAATTGTGTCGTGAGAGAAAATGTTTCTTTCCAGAATCTTTCTTACATATCTATAAGTCTACCATCTGTCCATGCTTAAAATATTGCTGCCTGATATGGTCCGGTGCTCCTGCTATTTACCTTGAGGTCTTTGATAATATCTAAAAAAGAATCAGCAATATTATTGGTCCTGATCAGACGGCTTTGTTTCAGTCATTTAACCACCACCATAGGGTTGCCTCAATTTGCCTTTTTTTTTAATGAATATTTTCCTGATAATTGTTCGGATAAGCTTTCTGCTTCGGTACCTAGATTTTATGAATTGAAAAGCAATAATAAACAGGAATCGAGATCTCATTAATTCACAGTTTAGTTGGCTAGATCTAGCCGTAAATTCTATGCTAACAGTTTCTTTTCTCGCACTTCTTGAAATTTCTCCCGGTTTCATGCTTTCCAGCCAAATTAAATCTGCAAAAATTTCAATGCAATGTCAACAGCTATCTACTTTTCTTCTAGATATTCTTGTCTCGTTCTGCTTACTTTTAATGCTTTTGTTCCAACTTTTTCCACACTTTGTAACTCTTTGCTTTCTAGTAGTTTTACTACCTTGCTTGGGGTAATAGCGATTAAAAGATATGTTTTATACATTATGCAATAGCGTTTAAATAAAGTACGTCACACAAGACTGTTTAAATGAAGTTTAAGTACTGTTTAAATGAAGTTTAAGTACTGCTAGTTGAGCTTGGTAAATTTTAAAAGGATAATACAAAATCGATAACCTATACTCCCAACACTCTCATCTACCCAACCCTCATTCTCGGTATCCTTACCCGCATATCACCCGCCTTCTGACATTTCCTATATCTAACCATCCTTTCTCCACTCTATGTAGCCCCCTGCGCAATAGTGGCAGTGAAATGCCTTGCTCGGGGTGAAACGCTTATAAAAAAAAAAAAAAAAAAAGAGAAGGATGTGTCTTTTCAAGGGACACAACTTATTCTAAGTGAATTAAATATCCTACTTTCATTACTGACGAGCAGAAACTTAACAACATCAGATATGCTAAGAGCACCGTGTTGATAGAAAGAGACTGAAAGGAAACTACAATAAGTTCTACAGAATGTAGTAAAAGAATAGGAGAAGAATGAACTAAGCATCAATTTCAAGAAGCGGGAATATATAGTTGTTGCCAAGAACGTAAATTTCAAGTTAGAGATATCAAAATCAAAGAAGTACAACAATTCAAATATCTGAGAAGTGTTTTAACAGATGACTAAAAATGTGAAACTGAGATCCAAAAGCGAATTGGGATAACGAAAAATTTAATCTAAAAGCTCTTAAGATACATGGCAATTTCGTTAGAAAGTAAGAAAAAGAAGCGTGCTTAACTCTTATGTAGTATCGGCGCTAATATATGGCAGTGAATGCTCGACGATCAAATCAAAGAAGAAGAATCGAGAAGCAAGAGAAATCTGGTCCTACTGAAGGATGCTCATAATACTGTGAACTTAACATGTGGGCAACGTTCAAGCTTTAAAGAAATTGAAAACTAAAAGAACACTTATATTTAACCCTAGCAGTATAGCCCGGCGTTGATCGGGTGTAAAAAAGCTTTAAAACTAATCCATGGTCCTGGAGCTCAGACTCTTTGGACGTTGGCACGAAAGACTAAAAAGCAATAGTAGTTTCCAGTTAAAGTGAAACCATAGACTGAAAGAAAAATGAATGGATGTAAGTCAAATTTTGATTTCCTACTCTCGATATCAAATAAAAGTTTTTCGTCGTAAACTGAATTTTGAAGGCTAAATAAGTCCTCTGAGTAAATGATATCATGGCTGAGACTAAGAACTACAATTATACCTACTTAGAGCCAAACCCGAAGCAAAAACTAAAATAAAAGGACTGTAAAAAATACAGACATATAGGCAGATAAACAGGCACACACATTGCCTTTTATATATATATATTATCGACTTTCTCCACTATTGTAAGAACTGCAACCTTGAAACTTTTGAATATCGTTTCTTATGTCTTTGTCTATGAGTCTATCAAATTTGATTAAAATCGGACCACTCCGTCTATAACCCGGTTTTTTCGATTAGCGATTTTTGATATTTATCGGGGGTACCTCGACACAAAACCTAGCTAAGAACACTCGCAGACGTTTATAGTAAAACTGTGTTAATTTTCAAGAACATCGGTTCAGCCGTTTCAGAGTCTATAGGTAACGGACACACATACACACACACACACACACACACACACACACAAATTTCCATTTATTAATAAGTTTAGATTAGAAAGAAACAGTTTAAATTTCTAGGGTACATAAGGAGAAAAGAGGGCTTGGAAAATTCGATACTCAGCAGATATATTGAAGCGAAGAGGAACAGCGGAAGACAGAGCATAAACTCGAGAGGTTGAGTGTATGGATGAGAGAAGATTATTCATGAGTGATAGCAAAAAGACAATTTATCAAGATCTATAAAAACAAGAAATAGCGGAGATCTATAAACGCCAATGTACTGAAGGGACACGGTACAGAGATGACGATTTTCGGCAATAATGTTTACATCGCAGTGCTAATAAAAGAAACGTTCATGTTAAAGTTATCAGCTTCTTCTTTATGCGTCGTGTGCTTCCAGGAGGTTTTCAATACCGAACTTCCACTTCCCTATCCCTTGTCGCTCTTAACATTTTTCCTCTAGGTGTCTCTCCAAGTATATCGCCTAAACCCCGCTTCTGGTATATGTCCCGAACTCCCGCTCCTCTATTCATTTGCTCAAGCCCATCAAGTATCTCATGTCTTGGCTGCTTTCCTCTGTTTCTTTTTTCCCCTCTATCCGTCCTGTGGGTATCAGATTCTCCAAAACCTCATCCTCATTACGTGTCTCAGAAACTTCAGCTGTCTTTTCCTGATGCTAAGTGTACGTTTTGTTTTTCGTTTGCTTCCTCTTCAAAACCTCGTCGCTGCTCACATGTTTGGTCCATGGTATCCTCAGCATGCTTCTTTAGAACCACATATCTGTTGATTTGAGTTTCTCCTCTATCTTTGATATGATTGTCTAGCATTCGTTTCCATATAGGAGGACAGATATCACATAACAGTCCAGTACTATTTTTCCCAACAAAATCTTCCTATCGCTCAATATTCGGCTTAGCGTTTGAAATGCGCCCTTGGTTATGCCAATACGAGTTCGGATCTCAGTGTCGCACTTTCCATCCTCTGTAGAACATTTCTCAGGTTTTTTAATTTCTGTACCTGTTTGATTTTAGTATCTTCGACCTGCAATTTTCGTTTTGAGGTCCTCTTTTTGCATTCGAAAAATACAGTCGGTGAACATTTATAAATTTATAACGTGGGTTATTGTCTTTAATAAGAAAATTACACCATTTTTAAAATAACGATAAAAATAAATTCATCTAGGCAATAGGCAAACAACCCAAATTTAAAATTCATCTCATATTTATTTTATCTACGAAAGTGGGTAAAATAGCTGTGTGTGATTGACGTACATAAAATAGACAGCAGTCTTCTGATATTTCCACTAAATCTTAGCTGAACGTCTATTAACATTCAAGGCGTTCTGTGGCTTAACATTCATCAGTGAAGAACATGAGATGATTGAAACACGATCAAAATCCGGATGATAATTATGTTTACATCAATCTGATTTGTCCAATCAGTGGATGTCTTGAGAAAATATTTCTTCTTTGCCATATGATTCTTCACATAGTCAGAGCCTAGATAAGAGCTACTAAAATCTGCATCTTCACTGTCATTTTAGACCCAAGGTTCCCAACTCCGGGCTAAATTACCCCAATGGGGAAATTAGCCCATATTTTCGGGGTAATGGATGTTTGGTTTGAGAACTTCAGGACAATATTGCTTCATTTTAAGGGAAAATGGAACTATGGACCAGATTTATTGGAAAGGAAAGTTTTGTAAAATTTTCTGCATTGGATGTCTTCTTTGATAAAGTTAATTCTGAAGATATCCTCAAAACATGAAGACAGATATCAGTGATCCCCTAAATGTCCCCTTGGAAAACTTACGTAAGTACTTTCCAAAATTTGAATAAATCCAACAATGAATGTGTAATAAATCCATATATTGTGAGTGAAGATATGTTTCCTGATGATGACTATCCAGCAAAAGAAGAATTTCTCACACTCAGGATAGACAATACATGGAAGCTTTTGTTTGAGACCAAGTCTGGTCTAGACACCTTTTGAATCTCTCGTCTGCACGATATACCAACACTAGCCTCGAGAACAGTACAAATTCTCATAGGATTTTCAACCACTTATCTATGTGTAGAAGATTTTTGTACTGTCCTTGGAATGAAGACCAAGAAACGTAGCAGACTCAACGTGGCAAACGACGCCCGAATAGCCCTTTCACTCACAAAGCCAAGAATAAATAAACAGGCAAGGCAATACAAGCTCAACATTCACATTAAGAATCACGGATCGGTTACGGCTATTATACCGCTGATTATTATATATTGGTACTATTGTACTGAATAATTTCCATGAACTTTGTCTGCTTTTGATGTATGAAAATATAATTACTTCTTTTCTTATATTATGAGTATTTATTAATTGGCGTAATGAATAATATTCAAATTGTATTTTGGGGTAATCGTAGAGAAAAGGTTGGGAACTTATATCTTAGACAAAAAACGTAAAACTTTTAAGTCGTTAATTTAAAACATATATTACTGTTGAAATGGCTACATGTAACCGTAATTTCTATGATAACAGTTTCTTCTTTCAAACTTCTCGATTTTGGAACTCTCTTCGTTTTCTGGCTTCCCGATCAACTTTGACCTTCAGATATTTAAATGAAATCTTTATCTTCTGTTTTTTTAATTCCTGTTATTTTTATTTTTCTCTCTATATAATAATGTTATTCTTTTTCTCATCATCTCACACCCAGCAAGTCACTGAGTCATAGTGGCTCTATATTTTTCTATTCTTTTAAATCATTTCACTCCAAGCAAAGCGGTACCGTCACTGATGTGCAGGGGGCTGCATAAGAGAGTTAAAATTTTAAACAGGAAATGAGTGAAGAGAAAGACGAACTAGCCACAGGGGTAGAAAGAGAAAGGGTAAGAAAAGGACATGAACACAGGAGAGAAGACAGTTATGAAGGTAGAGAGAAAGGAAAAGAATAAGATACACGGGGTGATGTGGAAAGGGCTAGAGTGAAAAAATTAAAAAAATAATTTACTCTGTGGTAATTAGGAATTTTTTTCTGTTACCGTTATCGTAATAAGAATTATAAATTCCGAGAGTTCAATCCAAAACACAAATTTTATTAATTTTAAAGGATCAAAATATACAAGAAGTTTGCATAAAAGGTCCTTTATGCGTACGGTAAACGAAGTAACAGATATTTACAATGTTCGAAAAAATGAATATTACATTTAGGAATAATTAAAACTTACGAAAATGGTGTAAGTTACCTCCCTTTTATCAGTTGTATTACAGCTGATAATAATTTTATTTTATTTTATTTTCCGTTAATTACACTAACGGAAACATTTTACAATGTCTTTATATTATCAAAAATACAGTATTATTAAAAGCTTAATATTTATTTTTGAGCTATCTTATATTGAAGATTTTACACATAGAAAAAAATCTTACTGGTGTTTTTTTTTCTAAATTAATATATTTACGTAAATTGAATACGCAAAAATGTAAACAAAAAAGGGTTGGATTCAACCTATTATTTAAATATTTAAGAGACTTCAATTAGGCTAAAAGTCTAAAAAGCCATTTACATTCAAGTTATTAAATTACATATTAGCGCAGTTAATATGTAAAAATATTGATATAGAGGCTTTGAAATACTCCGTAGTAGCCATCAACAGTTCTACCTCTAATCATTTAATTGAATAAATTAAGTTGCTAATTATTTCACAACTTAGAACATTACGATTTCATTTTGAATTTGTGAAACCGAAGAAAATTTGACGTCCGTTAGTTGGAAGCGCTCAGATTATTCTAGTTTAATTTGACAAGCTTACGCAAAACGAAAACTCTTGCAGACGATAATTTTTCCGCATGGCGCGAAATATGGAAATTAGTGTAGATGTCCACGTAAGTGTTCATTTCCAAGGACGTACCAAAGACACACCCATATTCCAAATAAGGAATTTTGAGAATAATACCAAAAACACGCTCATACTCCAAAAATTCCTTATTAGTAATATGAGCGTGTTTATTCTAAAAATAAATTTTAAAACTTTCAGGATTAAGCCTTTATACAATTTAAATACAAACATTTAGCTTTAATAATAGCGACAAAAACTTATACTTGAATAAATTTCAACCGAGAAAATATTTTACAATAAAATATTAAAAATAATTACCATTCGGTTGAATTACAAAAAATATTTTTTACAAGAGTTAAGTGGATAAGAGATGGGAATTGACTTTGCATTTAAATTCTTGGAGGTTATAGCCGTCAGAAAAGCAAGTATATGGAAGGGAGTTCTACAGGCGGGAAGCGCGAGAAAAGAAGCTGATGGGGTAGAATTATCGCCTGCATTTGGTTGATCTAGCTGTAAAAGGCTGGGACCTTGTTGCCCGTCTGGTTACCCGAGTAAATTCTTGTGGAGGGGGCACCATTGACTTATTCTTGTGGAGGGGGCACAATAGCCATAAGAATATTTGTTGAAGAGACAAAGGAAAACCACATCTCGCCAATGAGAAAGTGGCTGTAGTCGAGCTGACGGGTAGGGACCATTCACATTACAGATTCGCCTTTTGAGCCTGACGAGAACACTAAGGCGAAATGCAGAAGCGCCTGACCAGATATTGCACCAATATTCCATGCACGGTCGAATGGTTATTGCATTGCTAGGAGTGAAATGATTGAAAAATTGAGTACCTTGTGTTCACATAAGCACTGGTACCCTTGGGAAAGGTATTAATCTGTCACTTCCCTCCAGTTATGGGTTAAATAACACGATGAGGGATGGAGGCAACCCATCTAGTGTTGGTGTCACAATAAAAACACCCTTGGTAGCCCTAGCGAAGCATCAAGTATTCAGCTATTTCACAAGATTGAATTTCGCTATAAACTGCGACAGGGTTCCAAATGCACAGGGAATATTGCAGGGGTGTAGTGAGTTCTATCTCGGCCGAGGCCACAGGACGATGCTGTTTTAAATAGCAAAACATAATAATAATAAGGTTTACCCTTACTTCTAGAGAATAGGCAGTTTGGTCATCAAAGTTGATATTAAATCACTGTTTAGAGTCTGTCCTCTAGGTGATATTTTGCTAATGAAACGATATAAATCAATACTGTTCCGATTGCGTAGACTTTTATTTTGACACTAGAGCTTCACGTAAAGCCATATGTTTTCAAGTCTAGCTTAAAGAACAGGATCAAAATCTGGATTAGAGAAAGGAAAATGGTTTAAACTAAGAAAAAAACTCCTTAAGTTCTCGCTTCTCGGTATAACGCTCTTTCTACTTTTCATAAATGATCTACTAAAGTGTACACTCCGACCATTCCTAAATATCTATGCTGATGATACAACATTATAAATGGGTTCACTTCGAAAACACGAGTTTAACATAGCCTAGCAGCTGATCTAGCTTTAACAGCTAAATGGGGAAACTGCCTGGTCACATGCAATATCTGGAAAAGTAAACTGGTGACGTTCCATTATTATCGAACAGACCATGAATTTTTGCCTATTGCTATGAAAATGGTGTTCTCTCAGAGAAGCCCTGTGCCTGGAGAGTTTCACTCAGTTAGTTAATTGCCTTACGTGATACACACTTGTCGGTCAGGCATCGAAAGACATTTTCCCACTGTAAGTTTCTTTGTCTTTCTGTGATAGACTGGTTGCCAACCAAGGCTATAAAATCCAATCTGTCTTACTATTATTCAGCCCATAGCTGAAAAAAGAAAAGATTTGTACGTAAGTGAATGAAACGAGTTCGAGTAGAATTCGAACTCTGCTCTCCAATTTCTTATCCAGAGATGATATCCATTAGACCACAACGCACGCCTTTACACCGCAATGCACATAATTGGATTTAAAATCAACCCAGACCTCAAGTGAAATTCGTGTATCTGAAAATACTGCGAAAATGGTCGATTCTCTGTGCGGCTCCAGTAAGTGTCTGGCTTCTCTTGCAGTCTTCTTCCCGGACAAGAGCCAGATCAATGGAGTACAAATGTCAGATATTGACAGGAGCTGACGGGTCTTCACGTTCCAGTCTTTACAGATTCTAAATGCCTCTTCACGTCTTTGTGCGTAGCTTCTACTCAACAACCACTTTCTTAAAGACAAAACGTCGCAAGTCTTTCGCTGCTTTATCGCTCTTTCCATAGATTGTGTCAAGAGGAACTAAATTCCTTAGTTGCAACAGTTTTAACCTTCACAGCTAAGGCACGCAATGCCACGCACATTGTAGCGAACCACTATCGTTCTCTTCGTATTTAGGCATTTTGATGTGGAGTAAACCTGTCTCACTAGATCAATTACGATTCAATAGTGAGTTCGAACTTCACTGGGTGTCTTTTAACTTTGGCCTTTTGTTACATCAAATGTATAACTAAAAAAATCACTATTTCTTATGCATAACATTAGAGAGATGTCAGTTCTACTCGCACCACTTCTTCACATGAAACAATTTTTTTGGAACCGACTCCCTTTTCTGACAGCTACAATATTAGATTGTTCATTTCTAGGATTAACTGGGATATTTCCCACATATCACAATAAACAATTAATAAATAAAACGTCCCTTAATTTGCAGCTCTCTAACTCGAATAAGTTTTGGATCTTGTACAGAAAGGGATGTACGTTGTGGTGCAGTGGATATCAGCTCGGAACGAGAAATCGTAGAGCCGAGTTCGAATTCCACTTGAAACCATTGCATTCACTTACGCACAAATACCCTTGGGAAAGGTATTAATCCGTCTCTTCCCTCCAGTTATGGGTTAAATAGCAGGTCAGATTTGGTTCATTGCAGAAAGCAATGGCAACCTAATCATCTGCCCAGTCAGTCATGTCTCGAAAGAATCATGATCGCCCAAACGTGTTTCACGTATGGCACTTAACTGACTGACAGAAAGAACATCATTGTAAAAACCCACTCGTCAAAAAACAAAAAATCTATAACAAATATGTCGTCATTTATAATTAATGCATGAGACAAATGATCAGAATATATTTTCGTGGGATTAATTTGTCAGCAAAAGATACTACAAATCCATTATGAAATTATTATCATTTATTAGAAGTATCATATTTTGCGTCATCTAAGAAGCATTTTTTTTACAAATCAAATATTCATCATGAAAAATTTTTCTACACCTTATCCGGTAAAACTGAGCTTGCAATCAACATTTCGATCTACAAATTTCACACACTGATCTCATGTGCACTCTATACTAAAAATAAATATCTCGACTTTTTACTTGTTTCAAACTAAATTTAGAATGCGTCCTACATGCCAGGGTGTCTTACATACCACAAATTCACTTCGTTTTATATGTCCTTAGTTATCAAGTTTTATTTTTTATTTTTCAAGATACTGTTTTCGTCATTTTTTTCTCCCTTTTTAGCTTTCTGTTATCTGCTGAGCTCAGCTCCCTCGGAAAAATTGAGTCACAAGTAAACACAAACCTAGCAACTCATAAACAACCAAAATGCGTAAACAAATAACCGATGAACGAAAAAAAAAGAAAAAGAAAAAGAACAAAAAAACTATAGAAAACTAAACACAGGCAAACCTTTGTCGGAAATGAAGAACGTGAAAAGAAAAGAAAACAAGATTAAATAAAAGTGTGATTTAAAAATAATAATAATAATAACACCAAAAATAGTTGGCTCACTCATTTTGTTACCCCGAAGTTAACATTATCCACGCAAATACGTAGAAACATGATGTTTGCTTTGAAGTACTGAAGGATAGGATGAAATTCGGTCGAAATAGAGCGGGTAAAAGGGGCGTTTTTATATTTGTTTGCACGTAGACGTTCGGTCGTCCTTGTGCAATTGTATTCCTATGAATTAATAAATTTTTGCATAATGTGCAAACACGAATGAGTTTGCATTAATGTAGACTCGTTAGTCTATCTATCTATCTATCTATCTATCTATCTATCTATCTATTTCTTCATATCTATTCATCTATCTATCTCCTTCATATCTATCTCTCTGTCTAATGAAAATTATTGTCTGTTAGTATATATCATAAAACAATGTATTCCAATAGACATTAATTATTTTCAATATGATGAACAGCGAGAAAAACGGAATATGTAAGGGAGACATCTACATATGAATTTATCATACATACATACATAGTGACAATTATCTATCTATCTATCTATCTATCTATCTATCTATCTATCTATGTCCATATCAACTTTATCTCTGGTCATATCTATCTATCTATCTATCTATCTATCTATTAAAGAAATGGATAGTCAGAAGAGTAGAAATGTATATCTCACGTATATTTAGCCAAAAAGAATACATACATGTATATGCAAGCTCACACACACATATATATACATATGCTTGTGTGTGGGTATTTTATACTAATAAATATATAACTCAAACCCCTGAAGATTATCTCGGAAGGAGATTGAAAGTACTTGGGAACACTGAGAAATGAATGATAATAACATCTGTCAACGTTACTGCTTTTCTCTGTAGTCTTTCAATGATGATACGCGAAAGATTATCCGAGTATGAACAGATTTTATTAAAAATAAGCAGACAAAATGTTTGCAATTTATTTATTCTGGCATGTCTAAAATAAATATATACATACAGGGTTCGATGGGTAAATTGTTGCCCGTATTATATTTATAATTTAGCGCATGCACTTTGTAT
The DNA here is from genome assembly GCA_037127315.1 of Ascarosepion bandense. Classification (NCBI taxonomy): domain Eukaryota; kingdom Metazoa; phylum Mollusca; class Cephalopoda; order Sepiida; family Sepiidae; genus Ascarosepion; species Ascarosepion bandense. The sequence goes on from JBBBDQ010032672.1 coordinate 6,342,798, forward strand.
GTTTTTGACTTTGTCGACTGCACATTATAGTAGGGTCAGTTGGGCACCGTCTGTGAGAAAAAAAAAGACACCATGACGCAGTTCACTCTGCTAGAAATTTGGAGGCGTCATACTGTACTTTTTAATATTCGTGCCGGAAACTCCTGTAAAAAGATTTAAGATTTTTTGGGTGTTAATCTGACGACAAGAAAATGATTCGGAATTAGTTGGATGGTTATAATGGGGATTAGGGTGTTTGAGAAAGATCACTAGTGATGTCGAAGTTATGCCTCCATTCATCTTTTCACAGGGCCTAAGCCTTAATACGGAGGCCTACATCATGTGTTTTGAGGATGTAGTGATGTATTGGATCAAGAGAGTGGCTGCTGGAAGACTCTATGACTGGCAAGAAGATTCTCTACCATGCTACACAAGAAGAAAAACACAGTCATTTTCTGGAATTATATCGAGCCAACTTACATCGAGCCAACTGCCTCCTCAGATTACAAGCGCCTTGATTATTTTGTGAGAGGCGCAGTTGAGGGAGAGACCAACAAAAATCGTTGTAACATCAGAGATAAACTGTAGGCAAGGATTATGGCAGCATTCACCAAATTAATCAAGAAGACCATCCGAAAGAGTTGCAGGAGATTACAAAATCATGTACAGGCTGTGGTTGAAGCCAATAGCGATTTTATTGAATAAATTTAATCTTACGTATTTCAAAATATTGTTGTGTAATTCTGGCATATATACATGTTAAAATGAAATGTTAATGTTATTATTCTTTTCCCGTTATTTAGAACACAATTTATACATCGCAACGAATATATTAGTTTGTTTACAGAGAGTAAAGACCATTTTTAGTGTCAATTTTATGAATCAAGCAATTTTCAATCCAAGATTATACGCTGGGACTGACAGTCACAGCGCAATGTTGATTCTTCTGTCCAGTCTGTATATATATATATATATATATCTTGAAGGCTCTATCACCGAGACTGAGTGAAAAATATGCCAAAATGTAATATTTATCTGTATAAATTTATGCATCCAATTCCTACAAAAATTACCATTCAGAAATTAAGAACACAGGAAATACTGGCAATACCCCAAAATACCACGAGAATCCACCCCTCACGCACACACCAACACACACCCACACATGGGCTTGTGAGATGAGCTTTTGACAGCTCGTCTCTGAGCGAGACAATGCCTTGTTTTTAATACAAATCAAAATGATTGACTCCGGGAAGCTGTCTAACTGACTGACTAGTTTCGTCACTCTATGAAGTGACGTCACTAAGCGGCTACCGCATGTTCCCCTTGACTTCCTCTCAGCCAAAGGAGATAATCGCCTTTTGTATCCTCATCCACACACATATATTCACTTCATAAAGTGACGAAACTGCTTATTTGGTCAGACAGCTTCCAGGAGTCAAACCAGGCATTTTTAGCAGGTCTACCACATATTCTCGAAGATTGTAATCAATGGAAGTCTCAAGTGGACTTCAATTGTTCACGTCATGTGATCATATATCGTTCTTTTTAGTCATGACAAAGCAACGCGAAAATATCACGTCTGCTCACAGAATAGCACATCAGTCAGTCAGTTATATGACATACGCATGGGCGATCATATTTCGAAAGAGATATGACTAACTGGGCAGAAGATTTCCCCGCAGTACGTTGCCATTACTTACTTATGTGCGTTGTATTGCAGTAGATATCAACACCGAAAAAGAAATCCGAGTGCTGAGTTCGAATTCCAGTTGAGTTTGTTACTTTCACTTACGCGCATAGACTGTTGGAAAGGGTATTAATCTATATTTAGATATGGATTAAATAGCAAGCCAGATTTGGTTCTATACCTTTGTTTGGCAACCAGTCTAACGCAATAATTAATGGCAACCTATTCTAGGAAAATCTTCTGCCCAATTAGTCATGCCTCTTTCGAGACATAGTCGCTCAAAGAAGGTCTCACGTATGGCTCTTAAATGACTGACGGAATAGCATATACAAAGCTTAACTAAAGGTCATTGAAGATGAAGGAAAAATTTGAAGCAAATGAAATGTGGATCTACAGAAGGGTGCGGCGAATATCATGGATCGAGCATGTGAGCAATGATGAGGTTTTAGAAATGATAGAAGCAAAAAGGAAATTAATCAGGAAGAGACAGTTAAAGTTCCTTGGACAAGCAATGAGGAAGGAGGGCATGGGGAACCCGATACTAACAGCACAGATAGAGGAAAGCAACGGATAACATATTTGAAGGACCTGATCAGGTGGATGACAGACCGAGGGTTGCGAGGTGTAACAGGAGAAAGCGTGCTAAGAGCCACCAGGGATAGGGAGATGTGGAAAGTCATTATCGCCTACGTCATAAAAGGACAGGGCACACAAACTTCTCAAGGTATGTCTGTTTATTTTTATTTTTGTTTTGGTATATTTTGTTTCAGAAGTAAACCAGGGTAAGTATTGATAAGGATAGTTAATAATGTCGAGCTGAATTCAGCCTTTGGCTCAATTGGAACGAAAAAATAAATATTGTACTTGTATTAAACGGACATGCCTCCTAGAACTGCCATACTAACACGGGTGTCCCTCAAGGCTCTATCCTTGGTCCTACGCTCTTTCTGATATACATTAATGATCTCCCTGATTCCATAATATCCCAAGTAGGTATATACGCCGATGACACCACAGTTTACTCTAGCCTCGACCAAAAATCTGGTATAGGCGACAAAGTTAACCTTGCAGCCGAGCTTGAAAAGGACCTCCAATCCGTAGTGGACTGGGGTAAGAAATGGCTCGTAAATTTTAATGCTTCTAAAACAAAGCTACTATCAATTAACCATCATAAACAATCGCACCTACCTCCAAATAGCATGAACCAGGCTTGCATCCCAGAGAGTAAAACACTACGCCTCCTTGGTCTCACACTTTCAGCGGACCTGAAGTGGAATGACTATATCGAATCCATTGATAAATCCGCTACTATGAAAGTCGGTTCTCTGTGCAGGGCCCGGAATCTATCTTGCACATAGATAAATCTACCATCCGCCCGTGCATTGAATACTGCTGCCATATCTGGTCGGGTGCTCCTGCTATTCTACTCGGGCTTCTGGACAGACCCTCCGTCTGTAATATGATCGATACCAACTAGGCAGAACGCTTGCAGTCTCTCTCTCACCGGCGCGACGTGGCTTCCCTGTGTCTTTTCTATAAATACTTTCACGGTTTCTGCTCCAATGAACTTAGATCACTGCTGCCCCTTAGATACGAATTTGCACGAGAAACTAGATTAGCAACTAGATCCACCCTTTTACAGTGAAACCGATAAAATGCAACCGCAACTTCTACTCCAACAGTTTATTTTCTCGCACTTCCCGACTGTGGAATTCCCTTCCACATGATTGCTTCCCCGACGGCTACAATCTCCAGGAGTTTAAATATAAGGTCAATAGACACCTCCTAACACATTAACTCGCTCCCATTCTTTCATACACACTTCCCATCTGCCCAAACCTCATCTTCGGTATCATTACGCATCTATCACCTTCCTTCTGACATTTCCCAGACCTAAAAACTCCTCCTCTTTACCTTCCCTTATGTAGCCCCATGCGCAATAGTGGCAATGGAATGCCTTGCTTGGGGTGAAATGATTAAAAAAAATGCATCGTTGGAGGGTGTGCAAAACACACACGAAGGCTATGCGTTGTGAAGTGGATGAGAATTTATTTTTATGGCTCTGTTTGGAAGTGGTGCTTTCTTTTTGGTTCACAAGCAAGTAAGAATAAGTCATGAAGGATGCTGCGGATATCGTGGACTGAGCATGCAAGCAAAGAATGGAAACAAAAGGGAAATTAATACTGAGCACCAGGAAGAGACAACTGAAGTTCCTGGGACATGCAATGAGGAAGGAGAGCTTGGAGAACCTGATACTGGCTGGCCAGATAGAAGGAAAGAGAGACAGAGGAAGGCAGCGGATAACATATTAGCAGGGCCTGATCAGGTGGATGACGGAACGGGGTTTGTCTTTAGTAACAGGAGCAAATATACTAAGAGCCACAAGGGATAGGGAGACGTGGAGAACGATGATCGCCTACGTCATGAAGGGACAGGGCACATAGAAGAAGAAGAAGGATGGTTAAAGGTTGTACTTCATCCGTCAGTCGACTGTGGAAAGGAAACGTTTCCTTTCATGTGCGTACGTCTTAACGTAAAAGGAGTAGAAGAGTATCAGTTGTTAGTTGGCCGGTAAAAAGAGATATCTTCCAGCGGGGCTCTTTTCATCCACATTTTGTTACATCTTGTAGCAAAGTTGTGAAAGAGATGAAGAGGAATAAATGTTTACCTTAAGAAAAATTCAAAAACCGCCACCTTCTGAGCGTTTGCCGACTCAAGTGAAGTTATAAAATGTCTGGTTCCTTTCTTACTAGCAATATGGGAAAATGTATTATTTCTTAATTTATTCCTTATTATTATTTTATTTTTGATTTTATTTCATTTATATATATATATATATATATATATATATATATATATATATATATATATATATTTATAGTTTTTTCTTTAATCCGAAGTGGAAGAGTAGGAAGGTAAATAAACTACCAGCTCTGTCCTGTTCTACTTTGTGAGCGTTGTTAATCTGGCCCCTTCCCCACTTTACCCCAGGGCCTTCGCCATTTGGAACAAAACAATGTCGCTCACGTGGAATCTCTGTTAGAGATCCCATGTCGAAATGTACACCCGACACATTTTAATTTTGAAAATGTTCTCTAGTATATATATATATATATATATATATACATATATATATATATATTTATATTTAGGCAAGAAAATATAAGAGATTCAATTAATTACCTTGATTCCATACTAGGTACTTCAACGAATTCGCTGAAAAACAGCGTAGTATGAAGAAAAAAGGCCCCAAACTAAATAAAAATAGTTTTTATATTATTATTAAGAAGATAGATCAAAGTATTTTTATTTATTTAAAAAAAAAATTAAATTATTTCTAACACAATCAATATTTTGGTATAAAATCTTGTTTTTCTTTCGTCAGTGAAGGGCATATTACAGCAAACGTAATATCACTCAAGTCACTTATTTGCTGGTGAAAAACACATTAATTTGGAAATTCTTGTCAAAATTAAATATTAATCAGATTTTGATAAAAATTTCAGGACTTATTCATATATTACTGAAATCATTTATGAAATCATTATTTTTAAAAATCATGATAAAAAGATATATTTTTAATATTTTTATTTATATTTTTAATATTTTATATTTTTAATATTTTATATTTTTATATTTCAGCCATAATTAAATTAGACCAATACACAGTTCTATTAAAAAGTGTTCAATACAATTATATTGTAGAATTTTAATATTTTTTTTACCCACGCTCCTAATTAATTTCCTAAAATGTTTAGAAAGTTCGCCCATATATCTAATATAAATTAATTCAGGAGTCATTGGCGAATGCTAATCAATTGTCTATCTCTTTTTTCTAAATTTGCCATTTTTTTTCGGAAACCCTACTTCGTATTGTGAAAACAAAAATGCAATAAAGGCATTCCATTTTTTTAGACAAACTTTTAATTGGTTTTATAAACAACATATATTAAGGATATCATAGCCTGAAAAGAAAAAAAGAAAATGAATAATGAATTTCTACATGAATTGTTTCGTTTTTATTATTTTTATCAGAGTAATTCATAAGGTTTCAAAAATATTTTAAAATTTCCTCCTTCACTCTAGGTTATTAAGTTAATACGTGAAGACTATATTTACTAATCGAAAATTGAAAAGCTCAATACAAATAATTGAAATATTAGATTTTAAAAATAATTAAAATATTTTAATTGCATGCGTATGATGACCCGTGTTTTCTTTTTACATGTGGCCGTACGTGATATATATCATTAAAAGATCACGAGTTTCAAAATTGCATTCCTTACAGGAAAGAAAAAAGTATCTATATAAACATTTTCGGCAGGGAACAATTCTTTCATCTAGCTTCCGTGTTTCCTATGCCCTACGTTTCAACATTCAACGGGCTTTGAAAATCAACCCTTAAAAATTTAATGCAGGTTTTATATTTTAATTCCTAGTTTCCTAATTTTGTTAAAAAATGTAATTGTGAAACTCACAATTTGTGGAGGTACCTATAAAGAAGATGAAAAATAGATTTTAAAAATAAGAATTAATATATGCCCTACATTTCATAAATTATTGAATTACTCAGGCGTTATATAATTTCTTTCTGTTATTAAATTGTAAAATTATTTAAAAAAAGTTTTATATTATTTTAATTTTATTTTTTCATAAAAAATCTTCAAAAGTAAGGCTATAAAGCTAAACAAACCAAAACTCTATAAAATATTGGATAATTGCTGAAAATGTTACATTAAATTTTTAATTTTTTTATATAGCTAAAAAACAAAAAAAAAACGAAGCGTACGCTTAAGCTTCATAAAATTATGACAAATTCGTCTTCCATATTAGCATTTTTGACGGCTTCCGACTCTCATGTTAATTATCGGCTCTGATAACACGATGACAACTTCTGATAACAAGGCTACTATAATGAAGAAACGCTTTTATATATATTTCAGGAAGTAAGCAAGTAATACATGTTTCAAATCAGATTAAGGTCTGTTTAAATTTGATAATTTGAATTAAATAATGTTTCAGTGATATATATTTTAGATTTCAGTCAATGTAATTTCGGTTTAAAACACAGCAGATTATTTTATTTACTGGAATTAGTAAATATAATCACTTGGCTTTCAATTAAAGATGAAATTAAAGCTTCAAGAACATGTTTTAGTTTTAAAAATTCAATTTAAATTTAAGTATAAAAATGAGTAGAGGTCCCTATTTCATCAATTTGGCATATATTAAAAACTAGTGTACCTCTGCCGTCAAAACTGATAGCCAAATATTTTAAATGATTATTAGCTGTTTCCTCATAGGTTATCACCCCTGTGCGTGACAGGAGGATATATATATATATATATATATATATATATATATATATATTCAGGATTTCAGCCATAATTGTAAATACCCTTGGTAATGTTATGAATCCATTTCCCTGTCCCGCCTTAGTAAGAGCCGTATCACTAAAATATTATAAAAAAGAAAAATAGAATCTAAGAAGTATTTTCTGGCTTTAAATAACGCGCATATTATTGATAAACCACAGAAAACAAATCATTCCATAAATATGTTTTGAAAAAAGCATGTGCTAAATCCGAAATTCCTGAAAATTGTAATCATTACTCAATAAACAAAAGGATTCTGCTTAGAGATTTTAACAGTAAATGTAAACGCGACAAAAACTCCGTATATATATGCATTCGTCATTCATATACAAGCCTGTTTCGCTGTATGACAGATCATCAGTGTGGCTAGACATACATTTGCTTCTGGCCGGGGTCGAAACTCAACCGATTTGGTGTCACTCGGAGTCGCTAGCTCCTAAGCCATAGCCACATGGAATCGAAGGTGGGAAGTTTTAGCGTGTTATGTATACACACGCCAGTCACTAAAAGAACTCAATTCATTGCTGAAGAGTGATATTTTTTTTTTAATCATATCACCCCAAGCAAGGCGGTAACGCCACTGATGTGCAGGGGGCTACATAAGAGTGAGAAGATTAGAAAAGAGAAAACCGGAAACCACATCCTAAACAGGAAACAGGGGATGAGCCTCTTCACCTGTTCAATAGACGTGGGTGGAGTATATATATATATATATATATATATATATATATATATATATATATATATATATGAGATATACAGATGTATATGTTTATATATCAAGAACAAAATTGGGAAAATCGTATTACAGAATGTTTACTTGTTACGGACTTCGTCCTTCAGGATTTCATCGTAAAAAACGCTTCCCAATTAAACATCTCCACTTTGTCATACATTCCCCCCCATATATATATATATATATATATATATATATATATATATATATATATATATATATGCATGTGTTAAATTGTAGTTATTTTAAGTGCCAAATTTACTGGGTTTTTTCAGTAATTTACTAGTGAAAAGGCATTTTCGGCAAGTATATTTTTGTCAGAAAGTGCCCATTATCAACATAAGGATAGAGTATTAAAAAAAAGTTATGCAGAGAAGCTTGTCACTTAGCTGAACAATGTTATTTTCCTCATTCTGAAATTCCTCACTGTTTGATGTTTTTAAAAACTTTATGACTATGCCAAACATTGGCTACATAAATGTATTTAATAACAAATCATATTTTTCCCTCACATTTCAGGGAATATACTGCTATAGCAATTTCCGGAAACATCACCGTCAAATTATTCGCGTTATTTTACAAAAGAGTTGTTGGAGTAATAATCGGATGCAATGCTCCAATCGTCGTCATTGAAAGCGCATCCATAAACAATAGTTTGCTTTGTATAGACATTTACTATAAACCTGAGAATGTTTCAAGGTAAATGTTTAATAAAAAGTAGTCAGTAAGACCGGAAGTTTTTTAATGGCAACCGACAAATTTATTATGAGATATAACAGCCTAAAGAGGCCTTTTGAAATCAACTCCTAGCACGGTAAAAGGGAAACGCGCCACAGGTGTCACCTGACCGTCATTTAGCTTCTGCTATATAAACTATAAAGAACAACAGTGTAAAGGGGGCTAAAAAGTGATCCCTTCGACGGGTAAGGGAGAACATGAGCGGCAAGTGTCACCGGGCTGTTATCTAGCAACTGTTCACGTCAAACAAAAACAGATTTATAGACACGGAGTGGCAGAACACGAAATCAGTGTTGTCAGAGAATATAAAGCAGGAAATGAAGAATTTAATCGTTAATATTTTAGGCATGTGCAAAACTAGGTAGGTAAACAATGAAGATTTTGTCAGTAATAAGCACAAGATTATATATGTCAGGCGGAAAAGAATGGGAGGGTAGTCGGTCAAAAAGCTGCCTAAGAAGCCACGTGCAAACGAATGTGAACTCCATCGAGCAACTAATCTCACAACAAACGTTCTCTACCGAATTCTCATAATTAAAACTTGTAACAGAATTAGACCTGAAATAAGACAAGAGCTGTGTGGTTCCTATAAAGAAATTGCGATAAAATATGCAATAATTATTTTGAGAATAATATCAGAAAAAGAAATAGAAACAGAAAACGGATTTGTACGGAAAAGAATAGATTATTTATAGAATATGCAAAAGTGTTTAATAAAATAAGTCACCAAGGACTGTTGAAAATGCTAGGTAAGCATTGGGAAGGATATAATTTTCCATAAATTATACTCGGAGCAAACCCCTTGCATACGGATAAAAAATGAATTAAATAAATTCCGAAATATAGAAAGTTGTGTAAGATAAGTATGTATCTTGTACACAGACTTTTTAAACCTTTACAGTGAAGCAATCCTTTGAGAATTAGAAGTATTAGCGGGATTACTAATTAGCAGCCACATTTTAATATATTATATATATTATATATACAGATGATATTTTGGATAACACACACTGAATGGAAATTACAAGAATTCCTGCAGAAGGTAGTGCATGAAAGCGAAAAGAAAGAGCTGATCAACAATTGTAAGCAAACAATATACATCTGTCAGCAAAAGAAACAGCACAGCATTTAAATTCCAACTTAGAGTTTTTTATAAACGTTTCACGCCAAGCAAGGCAGTACAGCCACTGGTGCGCAGGGGGTTACATAAGAGGTGAGTGATTAGAAAGAGAAACAATTTACTAAGAAAAGAATGAGAACACTAGTGTGAACAGGGCTGCATGAGTAAAGAGTGGAAAGGGAGAAAAACATGACCCAAGGGCAGTCAAGGAAGAGATGCTATTCAAGGAGACAAAAGATGGCAATTGATATTGTTTTTTTTAATTCTTGCAGATTGTAGCAGTCAGAGAAGCAAGTATACGCAAGGGGATTCCGCAGGCGGGAAATGTGAGCAAAGAAGCAGATGGAGTAGAAGTTGCGGTTAGATTTAATCGGTTTCACTGTAAAAGATTGGGACCTAGTCGCTATTCGAGTAGCTCGACTAAATTCATGCAGAGAGGGCACCAGGGAGCTAAGCACATCGGAGCAGAAGTCGTGAAAGTATTTGTAAGGGAGAGAGATTGAAGACACATTACGTCGTTGAGAAAGTGATTGGAGTTTGGCAACCAGGTTGGAATCAATTCGAGATTCCAAAATCAATTAAGTAGACAATTTTAACATCTAAGACATATTTTAATAGAGGATGGAAAATGCGAGACTGAAACTCAAAGGCACTTTGGGATAGAGAAACTTTCCAACAGCTTAACAAAGTATTAGAAAACTGCAAGATTTCTTTAAAAATAATTGAAATACTACTGATCTGTTACGTAATATCAGTCCTCCTCTATGTCAGTTTCTCACAAATGAAGAGAAAATGTGAAACAACCCATGTGATTCTAAATAAAACTGCCATGAACCGAGCATGCTTCCAATGACGAAGTTTTATAGAAAATGAGAACAAAATGTGTATCTATATCGGCGTCAGCCGATATGTTGTTGAATGAAAACATATTAGCTATGCTTTTAATTTCTTGATTATTTTGAACTAAATTAAATCAACTTCAGAAGTAATATGGCAAGTGACCCTGACAAAGCAGCTCACTGAATGAAGATAATTTTCTTTTTTAGACATAGATGACAAAACAATGGTCACAATCAGTAGAAGACAGACAAAGGATCCTCGGAGAGGATCGCCTCGCATCGCCTCGCAAAGGGAATACGCCCACAAGAATGTTTATCTTCCACTTACCTTACGGCTTTGATTGTCTACAGCAGTAGGTTACAAATAAGAAATATAAGTCACAACGAAAATCGCATGGTTTTAATTCGTGGGTGACGATCTGGCCGAAATGTTATTTTTAAGTCACACATTTTTGCCTGGAAGAAAAGAATACTTATATTTAGAATATAAGAAAAATACTTATATTTAACTTCAGGGCATTTCTTGGGTAATGAGAAAAATGGTCTTAGAAAATGTGACACCCACAAGATTTGTTGAAGGCAAGGTGGACAGTGGACAACAACGCTTAACTTATCTAATACATTTGGGTAAATTGTTGGCAGAACAAGGCTTGTGAGATAGCAAAAAATTTTTACTTTACTAAGAGCAGCAAAGAAAACGAGCAGGGATACGTCACATAGAGGGAGAAGGGTATAGTAGAGCCGAGTACATCGTGTTTTGTAAAGACTGCGCTGAGCTCATGATCTTCAGAAACAGAGCATTCACAATAATCGTGGTTGACCCTCCTGAGAAAGAGCTTTATGTTAATTTACTAAGCGTAACGTAGACGTTGCACTAAGGCCGAAAGTTTGAGAGCGCCTAGTGAGGATCGAACTCATTAGTCCGTGGTAACTGTTCTTGCGGGAGAAGCTTGCTAACCATTACACCACACCCAGGTGCCCAAAGAATGGTTATATAAGTGCAATATCATTTCCCGGGGTACAGTAACTGAAATGTTTGTGCTTCAGTTTTCTCTGAGCCAACTTGCCAAAAGACTTTAGGATGTTTAAGAAAATGGCCATTGCTATTATTGTTATTATTAGTTGAGAACTTATGACTAAATCCAATAATCTGCGGCTTGTGACTAACTTTATAGCCGAATAATAGACAGCTTGGGATTATATTAAATAGCCCAACAATCGGCGGCTTGTAACTACCTTAAATAGCCCAACAATAAATGGCTTGTGACTATATTAAAGAGCCAAAGAATCTTTGGCTTGTGATTATATTAAATAGACCAAGAATCGGCGGTTTGTAAATATAGTAAATAGCCCAAGGATCGGCGGCTTGTAATTACCTTAAGTAGCCCAACCATCGGTGGCTTTGACTATATTAAAGAACCGAACAATCGGCGGCTTGGGACTATATCGAATAACCTAACAATGGGCGGCTTGTGACGATATTAAATAACCCAACTTGTAACTGTATTAAAGAGCACCACAATCGGCGGATGGTAACCGAACATTTGGCGGCTTGTGACTATATAAAAAGCCGAATATTCGGCGGTTTTTTAAATAGCCTAACAATCATCAGCTTGTAAATCCCAAAATTAACTGAAAAATCAGCGGCTTTCGAATAATTGTTTCTGTCCAGTTCATGCCATGTATAGTTTTCAGATCATACCCTGAGATCGTCTCACCCGGATGAAATTATCAAGAAATCACATACTTGATTAATCGACTACAGTAAGACTCGAACGCTCTACCGATTAGGCCAAATAAAGTGTAGCGTACAAACAATTTACTTTAGTCAACGCTTAGTACTAATTGTTTATGCCTTTATAATTTCCATTGGTTTGTGTGTATGAGCGTGCGTGCGTGTGTGTGTGTGTGTGTGTGTGTGTGTGTGTGTGTGTGTGTGTGTGTGTGCGCGAGCGAGTCCGTGTGCGTGTGTGAGAGTGTGCATGTAAGTATTATCGATATCCCAACATTTCAGATTTAATACTTTTTTTGTGTGGATTGATGCTTGCTGTCATGGAAGGATGAAATCCCAGCAAATGGAATGAGAAAAAGAAATATGAAAACAATCGACATGTACCGAGACAATATCCACATTTGTTTGGCTTGGAGGCTGTTCTGCGAGGATTTGGGGCGTTTAGATTTGGTTTACCATCTTTTTTTATCTCTTTTAATCTCTTTATTTTCCTGTTGACATGAGAGGATTACGCGTAAGGAAAATATTAATGTTTACAGTATAGACACTGAAAACAATATATATGTGATTATGCGTGGAATAATTTGATGTATTAGTATGCGCATTCGCGATTGAACATGTTCATAAATACGAATACAAATAGTGACACACCTATATACATACAATGGCGCGTGCGCACGCATGTATGCATATGGTATATTTATGGTAAACATACGTACTTATGTAATATATATTAGAAGGAGTTCAGTATCAGAAACAAATGTATGTAACTAGAATCACTGTGGACATCGGCATGCTCTCATCACCACTGAGCTCTCTAGAGAGGAAAATTTAAATAAAAACTGTGAAAAATTCTGCAACTTATGCACACTTCTTCAGCAATGAATTGAGTTCTTTTGGTGACTGGCGTGTGTATACACCGCTTATATATAACACGCTAAAATTTCCCTTCTCTGTTTTCGTGAGCCTATGGCTTAAGGGTTGCACACACACACGCACACACACACACACACACACACACACACACACACACACACACACACACACATATATATATATATACATATATATATATATATATTCACACAACAAACAACTATTTTATAATAATAATTTTAATGTTCCCGCCCTAATATATCCACCCATCAAATACACACACCAAGTCGTACCAGGCCAGCCATCAGCGAGCCCACGCAACCGGATACTATTACATGACACAAACAGACACAACACCAAAATATTCCTCACAACACAAAACTGACGACAGGACTATTACAAATCACACAAGCGAAACATACTCACCCACCTAAGAGCACTTCATTTTTCGACACAAGCTCATACTATATTTCTTTCTGCATCATGAGTGTGTCATAACCTGCATTTTGGTAGATAGGCATTACTCTGAGTTTACCTCCACTGCATTCATATAAATGTTTCTGTTATTGGCTAGTTTAAGATTACTTTTGTGCAGATTTGCTCTTTTATTCAGCCCTGACATATATTTTTGTGCATTCATCGCATTTTAGAGAATAAATTATGATTTTAGAGCTGCAGTTCAGATCTGTTTTAATTTCGAATGTGTATATGTTTTCGAACATGAAGTTTTTCCTTCTGTTGCATGCCCCACATCTTTTTTTGTTGCATTTGGTGCCCCCTGTGTTGTGTGTTGCACGAATTTTGATGTGTTAGCATGATTTTTAAATTTTGGGGTTAGCGTTTGTTTTTAATCATTTTAGTTGCCCGTAAGATTTTTTTTTTTTAATATTTGTTGAGTATTTCTATGTTTGTTTTGATCTTTGGAAATAATTCTGGGTTGCTTTTGTTGTATGAGGAAACGTATGCTAGAATGTTTTCTTCTTTTTCATATATATTTTTTATTCCTGAGAGATTCTAATGGCATTTCTTATTTGTAATGTTTTTCGTAGTTCCTCTAGGCGTATTTTACGGAGGAATTCGTCAGATACTATTGTGCAAATTCTTCGTGCTAGGGAGTAAAGGATGGATTTTAGACAACATTAAGGGTGGTGTCTCTTAAAATGGAGGTATTGTTGGGTGTGTATGGGTTTATGGTAAATATCTGTGATGTAATTGTCTTCGTTTGTTATGAGTATGTCTTTAAACAAAGCGTTCACCGCTTCTCTCACGTTAAATATATATATATATATATATATATATATATATATATATATATATATAATTTCTCACAATTCAAAGCAATAAAGACATTAAGACACAAGGGGATATAAAATCAGAGAGAAAAAGATAAAAAAAACATTATTAATAAGCGAGAACAATAAAAGAATAATCAGAATATGCACAACTAATATTTACCTAGCTCTGGAACAAATACCTACTTTTAAACGCAGTAAATGTTTAGAGATTTAAATATAAATTATCAATATTAACCTTTTCTAAAAAATAAACGCTGATAGACTCAAATATAAGCGACCATAATATTTAATTTTACCTGGAACAACTGCCTATTTCTAAAACCATTAACTGCTTATAGTCTCAAATATAAAGAAAATACTCTCACATATTTTCGAAACAAACACCTATTTTTAAAATGTAGAAAATGATTATGGACAAAAAATAGACGAACACTACTGCAAGAAATACACTATTTTACTTCTCTTGAAATAATTCAAACGACTAAAAGCATTCTGGAAAAACCCAAAGTAAAATTGCACCCCCGCAACAATGATTCAAATGACTTTGGAAAAACACAACTAAGAAAAATTCACAAGTCAGTGTGAAAAGCAGATTCTGAATCCTGATAGGATTAAAAAAAGCGAATTCATATATGACGTATTTTTACATCTACATACAAAAAGGCTCACTGGGGCCGGAATCATGAGAAGTTTGAACAACGACGCTAACCTGTCAAAGTCAGTCCGACATGGGAGTGGTTAGCTGAGGATATCGTGGCAATGTAACGGAAGAAAGCCGACCCGGACGCAGGGCACGTCAGAGTTTCATTCGAATCCTTCTTCCAACGTTCTTTTCCTCATTTTCACACCACGCCGCTAAAGAGAACAACACAACGACAAAATGAACTCGTTAAATACCACTTCTTTATTTGTTTTTTCCTTCTCTTTTTCTCAACCTGTGGCGACCTACCAAAAAGAGGAAGGAAGAAACACTGCTACTACACGACCATGAAGTCTAAACTTCATTTTAAATACTACATTTCCCTACGAACAATTTTAACTACAAAACTGCATGCATTTTCTCAATGAACATTTTTTTCGCAAATATATAATTTTCAGTTAACAAAATTTCACTTATATTTCCATTCTTACACTTTTGTCATTCTGTAAATAAATATTTACCTTAATGTTTAAATCGTGGTGTCTTCGGACGTGTTTGGCACAAGGCCAACTTACCAAGCATCACCAAGGTTTCTACAATATACTGTGACCCTTTACGATGTAGGCCATAATGGCTTTCTACATCTTCATATCCCTTGTAGCTCTTAATTAGTTTCGTCTTTTTATTCCCCCCCCGCAAAAAAAAACCTGGTCTGCTATCGATTTGTTCAAGCCCATCGAATAAGTCACACGTTGTTTTCGCCTATCTCTTTTCCCCTCTATCCGCCCTTTGAGTACCAGATAACCAAGCTTTTTTTCCTCATTCTTTCTTTTATGTGTCATATCCTTTCAGGACGGAGGTGATTATGGCTTTCCACATCTCTCTATCCCTGGTGGCTCTTAGCAAGCTTTCTCCTGCTGCACCATGCAACCCTCGTCCCGTCAACCATCTGATCAGGTCCTTCAAATATGTTATCCGCTACTTTCTCCTGTCTCTTTTACTTTCTATCTGGCCTGTCAGTATCAGGTTCTCGAAGCCCTCCTTCCTCATATCATGTCTCATGAACTTTAGTCGTCCCTTCCTGATGCTCAGTATTAATTTCCTTTTCGTTTTCATCCTTTCCAAAACCTCGTCATTGCTCACATACTCGGTCCATGATATCTGCAGCATCCTTCTGTAAATCCACATTTCAGCTGCTTCAAATTTTTCCTTCATCTTCGAAGATAATGTCCAACATTCAATGCCATACTGAAGAACCGACATCACATAACAACCCTGTACTCTCCTCTTTGTTTCTAGCGAAATTGTCCTGTTTCTTAATACTTTACTCAACTTCTGGAATGCTTTCTTCGCCATGCCAATTCGGTTTCGGATTTTTGTGTCACAATTTCTGTCTTCTGTTAGAATACTTCCTAGGTATTTAACTTTTTGTACCTGCTTGATTTTAGAGTCCCTCTCCTGTATTTAGCATTTTGGGCTGCCCGTTCTGTTGATGAACATACATTCGGTTTTCTTGTAGTTTATTTGTAGTCCTTTCTTGTCACTCTCTTCAGCTACTTTTTGTAGGTCTTGTAGTTTTCTTTCTCTGTCTGCTATCATCTGCGTACCTTATATTGTTTAAATTTTAGCCTCCGATGACGAATCCTGGCATAACTTCTAGGGTTCCCAGAATCGTCTTGCTGTACAAGTTGAGTAGATCCGGTGAAAAGACACATCCTTGTCTTACGCCTCTTTGAATCTTTGTATAACTGTTGAATTTGTTACCTGTCCGATTGTAGGCAGTGCGCTGTGAATGAAGATTCTTGATTACTCTTAGGTCTTTCCTAAATATGTCGAAGCTACCAAGCATTTCCATCAATTCTTTGTGGCGTATTTTGTTAAACGCCTTTGCATAATCAAAAAACTTAGGTACAAGTCCTTCTTCATTTGTATTACCCTTTCAGAGAGCAGCCTAATCATAAATATGGCGTTCCTTGTTTCAGTGTCTTTGACGAAACCGCACTGTTCTCGTCCTTATGTTTAACAGAACCTTCAATTGTCTCTTCTTGATATTAAGTGAAAATTTCTTTTTTGTTTCCATTCTCTCCAAAGCGCCGTCGTGGCTCACATTTTCGGTCCATGGTATCCTCAGCATTTCTCTGTAGATACACATTTCTATTGCTTTGAGTATTTTCGTCATCTTTGAGGAAATTGTCTAGCATTCGCTGCCATACAGTAGGACAAATGTTACTAACAGTTCAGTAGTCTTTTCTATGTTTCCACCGAAATTTCTGTGTCTTAATACTCCGCTTATCTTTTGGAATGCGTCATTGGCCATCCCAATCCGCCTTCAGATTCCATTTTCGCATTTCCGTCCTATGTTAGCACACTTCCCAATTATCTAAATGTCTGTACTTGCTTGATTTTTGTATCCCGGACTTGTAATTGGCATTTTGGCCTTCTCTTTTATCTGATGATCATGCATTCAATCTTCCTGTAGTTTATGTTTACTCATTTCTACTCGCTTTCGTTTGCTACCTTCTATAGAAGGATCTGTATTTAACTTTCTGTCAGCTATCAGCACTGTTTCATCGGTATATTCTATATTGTTAACATTGTATTCTGTAATGATGTATCCTGGTAGGATATCTAGTTCTCTCAAAATTGCCTTGATGTATCTAAACTTATTTATAAATAGAAGTTTGCCTGTGTGCGTGTGTGTCTGTGCGTGTGTTTATCCGTTACCTATAGACTTGGAAACGGCTGAACCGATTTTCTTGAACATTTACACAGTTGTACTATAAGCGTCTGCAAATGTTCTTACCTAGGTTTTGTGTCGAGGTACCCCCGATAAATATCGAAAATCGCTAATCGAAAAAGTTGAATTATAGAAGGAGTGGTCCGATTTTAATCAAATTTCATAGACTCATAGACAAAGATATAAGAAACGATATTTAGAAGTTTCAAGGTTGCAGTTTTTACAATAGTGCAGAAAATTTGATATCAATACAAAAAAAAAAAAACGGAAATCAAAATTTGACTTATATCCATAAATTTTCTTTCCGTCTACGGTTTCGCTTTAACTGGAAACAACTATTGCTTTTTAGTCTTTCGTGCCAACGTCCAAAGAGTCTGAGCAACAGGACCATGGATTAGTTTTAAAGCTTTCATTACACCCGAGTAACGCCGGGCTATACTGCTAATATATATATATATATATATATATATATATATATATATATATATATATTATGTGCAAATGATAAATTGTCGCAATTATTTTATTATTTCAGATATTCTGTAGGCTGAGTCTGAGCTCCAAGACCATGGATTAGTTTTAAGGCTTTCATTCCACCCAAGCAATGCCGGGCTATACTGCTAATAGGTTGAATAAATCCATCGAGAAGACACATCCTTGTCTTATACCCCTTTGTGTTTTTCTATATCTTAAGAACTTAGTTTCACGCAGATGTTTCGCTGCCAGTATAGGTTCTTGCTTATTTCGATGTCTTTTCCGAATATGTCAAGATTGCCGAGCCGCTATAACAGAGCTTTGTATCGTTACCTATACCCTAACAATTTTCAAAACAGGTACCTCTTTCTAAATCCAGTAAATGCTTATAGATTCAAATATAAGCAACTTATATTTAACTACCCCTGAAACAAATAAATGTCAACAGACTGAGTATAAACTACCAATATCTATTCATCTATGAAAGAAGCGAGTGTCTATAGACACAAATATAAAAGAGCACCGTTTAACTATTTTAAAACAAGTATCAGTATCCAAACCATTAATTATTTATAGACTAAAATTTCAATAAATAGTATTTACTTATACCTACCAAAATTTACGAATTTAAAAACACTGCGCCTCTTCGGCTTAACTCTCACAACAGAACTCAAGTGGAATGACTATATAGAATCAATAGCTAAATCCGCTGTTAAGAAAGTTGGTTCACTGTGTATGGCCAGGAAGTTTTTTTTCAGCCTGAAACAATACTGAACATATATAAATCTACCATCCGCCCGTGTATTGAATACTGCTGCCATATCTGGTCGAGTGATCCTTGAGTGTCCTTGACAAAATCCAACGGAAAATCTGTAATGTGATAGATTCCGACTTGGCAACTCGAATACAGTTACTTTCTCACGACGCAATGTTGCTTCCCTGTGTCTCTTCTACAAATACTTTGACAGCTTCTGCTATGATAAATTAAGCTCACTGGTGCCCACTATATATAAATTTACTGTGAAACCAATAAATTGTAAACGCAAATTCTACTCCTCTGCTTCTTTACTCGCAGTTTCCGCCTGTGGAATTCCCTTCTATTTACTTGCTTTCCCGACAGCTACAATCTCCAAGAATTGAAATGTAAAGTCAAGAGTAATCTTTTATCTCACTAACCTGCATCCTCACTTTAATACTCCTTTCTCCGTCCACTTCACTCTCATCAGAATTCTCATCCTTCTCTTACCCTCTTTCTGACACCCCCTATAACCTGTCACTCTTTCTCATAACTTACCTCTTATAAAAATTCCTGCAAAAAAAGTGGCAATAAAATGTCTTGCTTGGGGTGATATAATTATAAAAAAAGAATTATCTATTTCTAAACACCTATAAATATTTACCGATTCAAATAAAAAACTATATTTCCTTAGCCCCGAAAGAAGTAAATTTGTTTTGGCAAATTACTAAAGGCTCCCATTAACTCTGAATTTAGATTTGGGTGAAGTAACGGTTAAGTACCTCACATCGTATGATCTTATTTAAGGTTAACAATAAGGCTTTCACCAGTTTTAACTGCTCATGTGTTAACGATTATTTCTGGAACAGTTTTCAAAGCTTTAGATAAAAATTATGGAGCTCGGGCTGTTGCTTTGGAAATCTCGAAGGATTTGTCAGAGTTTGGCATACTATTCTTCTTCAAATGTTGGAAGGTTATGATATTTCTGTGTGAAGTTTTGAACTGATTCAGTCTTTATTAACTAATCCTGAAAGGAAACTTTTCTTAAATGACCCACATTCTAAATATTACTGCATACATTTCGGTGTTCTCCAGGGCTCTATTCTCGGATTTTCATTGTTTCTAATTTTTATAAATCACCTCCCTGATGTCATCGGTTTTCAATTTGGTATTTATGCTTATGACACAACTATTTACACTGTCTTAATTCGATAAAGTCAAATTGGAAGCTGATGTAAAAATGACCAACAAGTTGTTGTTAAATGGGGTAAGAGGTTGCTTGTTAATTTTAACGTCTCAAAGATTAAACTGCCCTCTTTTAATCGTCTGAGAGAATACTTTGCATTGACATGAATGATGCTCACCTACAAGAAAGTGACTCATTATCCTGCTCCATCTAACTTTTTCAGATGGTGTAAAGAGGAAAGAATACATTGAAACAATTGGTAAGTTTGCAGTTAAAATTTGGTTCGCTATATCATACTAGACAAATTTTCTAGCCAGAATCTATCTTACATATTTATAAGTCTACGATTAGTCCTCGCTTTGAATACTACTGCCCCATTTGGGTTGATGCTCTAGCTAAATATTTAGGGTTTTTTGATAAAATCCAAGGAAAAATCTACAATTTTATTTGTACTGACGTAGCATTCCGGCTTTATTACCTTTCTGACCGCCGTAACGTTTTCATGTAAGTTTCATATCAAATCATAGGCTGCTGTCATTTTATCAATGCTCCTTACATTTTTACAATCACCGATAGATTCACTTTTCGCGATAAGGGCTATTCCGAAATTTCTGACAAGAATTTTTATCCTTTTTAACCGAATTCGTAACCAGCATTCGAGAGTCATAAAAAAAAAAACTTTATCTCAAGTGGTTATTCGTTTTTGGTGAGCGTAATTTCATTTATCTTTATCTTTTTTTTTTTCGGGTGGTCTTCTTAGAATAGCCTTCACCTAACTTAGAGTGAATGAAAAAAGAAAGAAAAATAGCTATTCAATTTTTATCTCTTCTTCTTTTCACCGTCTCTCGGCACCAAAAATTATGTTACAACCATAATTTAACTCTTTTCAAAGTAAGTAAGTATTTCCAAATTACATAGTTGCTTAGAGACGCCAGTATAAACGATCAATAAATTTAAGCCGACTGCAAGTTAATGTTTACAGATTCAAATATACAGTATGATTGAAAAGTGCTTTGATATTTTATGTATAAGTGGCTAGCCAGAAGTCCTGATGTAACACCCAGTGAATTTTTCTTTAAGATTAATTATAGAAGAAATTCTACTGTATCAAAAAAATACTGCCGTGGAACCGGTTAAGAAGTTCAGCAAAAAATAATACAAACACCAAAATAGGAAATAACGATATATATATTAAACTCAGCAAAATACAAATACGTGGAAATCTGTTAATAGAACGAATAAATACAAGTTAGGAAGTAATATACTAATTGGGACTCGCAATGTTAATACAGTAGCAGCCTTGGCTATCTCTGCCTATCGCTCTCTGCTGATCTGCTTATCTCACTGCTCTCCTCTTGTGAAGGGAAATATATGTAGTTGTAGGAAGAGTTCAATCCGTTTTAATGGGTGATGTCACCATGACAAATACTTTAAAATAGCTTTAAGGACTAATACAAGAAATTATGTCTGCCATACTGCAAGAATTTTTGGTGAAATCATTTAACGCGATTCCTGGGTGTCTCGAGAAGCTAGTTAAAAAATCCGTTGCCTATTTATAATGTTAAATAAAATCTTAAGCTAAATAATTTCCTCTCATAACTATTTCTCATGAATTTTTTTTTAAAGTTTTTAAAAAAGGGGGAATTACTTTTCAGTCATCTTGTATATGACCAATTTATTTTAAATACTTAAAAACTCAAACATAATAATTAAAAATGGAAATATTTCGGCACCGAATAACCCAGCAGTTGTCGATATCCAATCCAGTCCATATGTGAAACGGAATAAAAGCTGTAGAAATAACTTATTCGGCACTATCTTTGGTATCTTTCTTTTGCATTATCTTTCCATAAATAATCTTCATGTTACGCCTTTCAATTTCTACCTGCTTTTTTTTTTTATCTCACTCAATGTCTACGGATATCCAGCCAGCAAACGATGTTTATTTTATTTTACTTGCTGGGAACGAACATAATGAGCTTACACAAAAACAAAAAAGAATATCGTATAGAATATTGTGTATCGACAAAGCTTCTGATTAAATCACAAAATATAAACGTAATTAAAGAAAGAGAAATTTAAAAACAAAAACAAAACAAAAAACAACAAAAAAGAGATAACTGCTAAAATAAAAATGGGTATTTCTCTATTGAAAACTAAAGAATGCCATGTCTATATGATAATTATATGTGTAGATATAAGAGATGGAGATATTATAGCAGTCATATTAAAGTATCAGATGTTACAAAGAGAGATATTATAGCAATCTTGTTAAAGTATTAAATGTTACAAATAGAGATATTAGCAATCTTGTTAAAGTATTAGATGTTACAAATAGAGATATTATAGCAATCTTGTTAAAGTATTAGATAATATAAATAGAGATATTATAGCAATCTTGTTAAAGTATTAGATGTTACAAATAGAGATATTATAGCAATATTATTAACATATTAGATGTTATAAGTAGAGATATTATAGTATTAGATGCTACAAATAGAGATATTATATCAGTTTCATTAAAGTCTTAGATTTTGCAAATAGAGATATTATATCAGTTTTATTAAAGTATTAGATGTTACAAATAGATATTATTTCAGTCTTATTAAAGTATTATATGTTAAAAAAAGAGATATTATAGCAGTCTTGTTAAAGTATTGAATGTAACAGGCAGAGATGATATAGCAATATAATTCAAGTATTAAATGTTACAGATAGAGATTATATAGCAGTTTTAATAACGTGGAAAATATTATGGACATAGATGATATAGCAGTCTAATTAAAACTTTATATGTTACAGACAGAGATAATATAGACGTCTTCTTAACCTATTGGGTGTTACAGACAGTGATGATATAGCAGTCTTATCAAAGTATTTGATATTACAGTCACAGATGATATAGCAGTGTTATTAAAACTTTATATGTTACAGAGATGATATAGACGTCTTCTTAACGTATTGGGTGTTACAGACAGTGATGATATAGCAGTCTTATCAAAGTATTTGATATTACAGTCACAGATGATATAGCAGTCTTATTAAAACATTATATGTTACAGAGATGATATAGACGTCTTCTTAACGTATTGGGTGTTACAGACAGTGATGATATAGCAGTCTTATCAAAGTATTTGATATTACAGTCACAGATGATATAGCAGTCTTATTAAAACTTTATATGTTACAGACAGAGATGATATAGACGTCTTCTTAACCTATTGGGTGTTACAGACAGTGATGATATAGCAGTCTTATCAAAGTATTTGACAATACAGTCACAGATGATATAGCAGTCTTATTAAAACTTTATATAATGCAGACAAAGATGATATAGACGTCTTCTTAACGTATTGGGTGTTACAGACAGTGATGATATAGCAGTTTTTTCAAAGTATTTGATATTACAGTCACAGTTGATATAGCAGTCTTATTATTGTATTAAATGTTACAGACCGACATTATATAGCAGTCTTATCAAAGTAATCACATCTGCATAAAAGGAAAATGCTGATTGAAAATCTTTCAAAAAATTGCCATAATAAGAGATAACATTTAAGTGTTATCTTTCAGCTTTCTTTTGGCTTTTTTTTCTATATGATCGATTTCGGGGACGTTGGTCAGTTTTTTTGATTTTATCTGAACTGGAAATACAAAGCAGGCAAATCAACAAACAAAAGATACTAATTGATTTAAAACGAGAAATTGGTGCACTAATAAATAAAATGACATCAAAACGATGCATTTCATTCATATGGTTGCTAGCTACAAAAGATCGATATTCGAATATTGATTTCGGCGGAGAAGACGATATTAAAATTTAATGTTATGGCTTATTGGCATACAATTTCAACACAAACACAAATACATATAAAAAATTAATAATATAAAAAAATATGCTATTGCATATAAATCGATTTTTCTCACGATGTTTATAGAGATAGTCATACATGGATTCTAGTTTGGATGTAGGGATCTAGAAAAGCCAAAAGAGTTGTCATGAACTGCATATTCCAGATCCTCTACATATAGGAAGCTTTAAATAACTAAGCTCTTAAAAAGAGTTTAGTTTTCTGTGTAGATAGGTCTTATATAATACAATATTTTGTCTATTCACCCATGTAATTCCGACGAAGATCTACAAAATTAAAGGCTCAAGAGACAATCAAGAAAGTGGTTTAAAGAAAACTTGTTAATTATAGGATAAGAATTAACGAGAAGGCGGTCAGAAGTGCAGATCATGATGATAAAATGCAGAGACACATGACTTGACGTGGTTAACCTTCAAGTAAACATGTTTCAATACATAAACACAGCCATCCTCCCTATATATATATATATATATATATATATATATATATATATATATATATATATATGTGTGTGTGTGTGTGTGTGTGTGTGTAATGGCTGGGTACTCGTATTCGAGGGTACCTGTCTACTGGGGTGGCTAGCTAATTGGCATTGCAGCTGTTTTTTCAGGGAGATTTGTGTTTTTTTTTAACACCCACAGAACTTACCTGTGGTTCAAACTGCAACTATGCTTAGCGGATCTTAGTTACAGGTTCTGGGAGAAAGCGCATTATCTATCATAATCAACAGTCTGAAGAACACTCAAGACATCGGTCAGGATAACTTGTGACTTCACGCTACCACAGTCATTGACGGACCCTAAATGTAAGCCGTCTTCCCAATTTCTTTCACAAGGGAAAAAATAGTCTTTCGTGCACACACACACACACACACACACACACACACATATATATATATATATATATATATATATATGCACGAAAGAAAAAATTGTTCAATTTAAGTTTAACCAATTTATTAACAAAATTTATTGCCGCTGTCTAGCTACAGTATTTTGAGTAAAACATTTTCATTAAATTTGTGTCAGCCATTTAGATAAGGCCGTGAATCAATAATCAACTTTTCAGCTGAGGGCCATACGTGATACACGCTTAGGCGATCATGTCTCGAAAGATACATGACTGACTGGGCAGAATATTTTCCTGCACTAGGTTGCTATTACTTTCGGCGATAAGCTGGTTTCCATCCAAGGTTATAGAACATAATATGTACTGCTACTTGACTATAGTTGGAGGGAGAAGCGACGGACTATCTTTCCCTTGGGTATTTGCGCGTATGTGAAAGCCACGAATTCAACTGAAATTCGAACTTCGATCTTCGATTTCTTGTTCTAAACCAATATTCACTGAAACACAACGCACATCCATCAACTTATACCGGAAATAAATCGTACAAGATGAGGAACTGACCATTTCCACTAGGATATGTATTATTTCATTCCCTATCTGCATTTCAAATGCTCTTACCAATTGACGTCGTGAAAATAAGCGAAATAAATTCCATTTACAATATTGTTGTGGATTCTGGTTGAGAAACCACACAAAATATTTAATAACAAAAGCAGAGATGGAGATAGAAAATCTAAGTTATATTCAACAGAAATATACAAACTGGAACAGGGGTTAGTCAATCCAAGTATACTAGGAATCATGTTAGTAGGAAACAATATATACAGTCTTGTAGTGAAGAAGTATATCCGGGTCAGTCAGTCAGTTAAGTGCCATACGTGATACACGCTTGGGCGATCATGTCTCGAAAGAGACATGACTGACTGGGCAGAAGATTATCCTGCAGTAGGTTGACATTGCTTTTTGCGGTAGACTGGTTGCCGACCAAGGCTATAGAACCCAATCTGTCCTGCTATTTAACCCATAACTGGAAGGAAGATACGGATTAATACCTTTCCCAAGGGTATTTGCTCGTAAGTGAATACAATGGATTCAACTGGAATATATCCGGGTTAAAGAGTCTATATCCAAAACAACTCCAAAACAGCACCTACTTACTGACCAACTAAGCGACTGTCCAACTACTCAACCGTCCTTTACAACTCCTCCTCCTGTCGTTCTCTGTATAGGCAGGATTATATGTAAACATCAGGCGAGTCCATTCTTATGTGTAAAAAGGGGTGATCCCCAACAAATATAAAGTTCGTTCATGTTATTATGTTCAAGCCTCTTTATGTTAATATTAGCTTTTTCTTGTGAAAGACAATATGAGTAATATTTCCCTTCATACAATCCACAGTATAGGTAAGATAAACGATTTCATAAAGAGATTAAAGATCAATAATACCGTATACAGATAGGTTAATATTAGTAGAATCTTGATCTTTATTCTAAGTGTAAAAAATTCGTCTTATTGTTTATTATTTACTCTTGAAATATCTCCTTCCAGAAGGTTGAGATCGTTATAAAACTATTTTATCACGTTCTTTAAGGATATGGGAAAATATGGTTCTCTATAACTTTTTACGCTTCTGAGGTGCTTCTTGGAAAATGTTTGTAACGAACGCGCATTACTGTTATATATCGCCGTATGACGACAAAACAACAAACACGCATATATATAAAAATATAAGTTATATTTTTATTAATGACGATGAATCGTGTAGAATAGGGAACAGAGAATTGAGAGAGCGCGCTTCTAATGGGTTGACGGGAGTGTAGTCTTATCTGTTGTGTCTCTTTTCACCGGCCGATCTCTGTTGCTCCTCTCTCTGGCGAATCCGTGTGCCGAGGTCTTTATATAATCTTCCAGAACCGGGACTTTTTCTTCCGGTTTTGCCTCGCCCACGCACGCCTACGTAATTCTCAGAGACACCTGTTCTGTTTGCCTCTGTAGTTATTTCCGCTGCTGCCGGAAATAAGGTCAAACGACATCCGTTCCTTTCAACGACCGGAAACACCCTCGCTTGCATCAGCCTTCCTCGGGTGGGGCCAGATTGTTATATTACATTACAACCACGAAAGATGCTTTTCAAAAACTAAGCAATGTACTAAAAAATTTAGTAGAAATAAAGAAAGGAGCGTAATATCGATTATCTTATATGGTAGTGAATGCTAGACAATTTCCAAACAGATGGAGAGAAAACTTGAATCAAGAGAAATACAAATCTACAGAAGGGTACTGAGTGAGTGTATAAATAATGAGGAGGTTTTAAGAAAAATGGAAGCAAAGAGAATTCTTATATTCTAAATAAGAAAGATATGGCCGAAAATGCTATGACTCCTTTTGAGAAAGGTGGGCTCGGAAAATTTAACACTCATAGAACTTATCGAAAGCAGGAAAGACAGCGAGCATTCTACATAATAAATTGTGACCACAGGGAAGAACGGGACGTGTGATTAGTTGTAAAAAGACACACGTTACTAAGAGCTACAATGGATAGGAATTTATGGAGAGTTTTTATCGCTTAAGTCCTAGAGAGACACGTTTAATAGAAATGCAAGTTATTTATTATACTCGCTGTTTCTTTCTGATTATCTTGCCTGTAGTATATCCGGTATGCATTAAATTCTGATCACTGGTCACCAAGGCGATGCACAAAAGAGAAATGACCTTCTAGAACACATATAGCAAGCACTTGAAGCGGAAATTTTCCGCATTTCCCAGGAACACGATGTAAGTAGTAGCATTAACATTGAGTACTTGGCTGCACAGGTGATGGAATATGACATAGGCTCCTTTGCTAGGGACCCCTAGAATCATCACAGAAAACGTTCAACGTTCTACTGTCAATGTTGATGCATGTCTTATTTTTTCTGTTCTCATGGGTACTTTAAAGATATTGCTATTATCCGAAGCGTTGTGGTTAGTCCGGATGTGGATATCAGCTCTGAACGAAAAATCGGCGACGCGAGTTCAAAATCCACTTGAATTCGTTGCATTCACTTTACGCGCAAATACCCTTGGAAAAGGAATTAATCCGTCCCTTCCATCATATGGGTCAAATAACAAGACATTTGGTTCTATAGCCTTGGTTAGCAACCAGTCTACCACATGAATTAATGGCAACCTACTGCGGTAAAATATTCTGCCCAGTCAGTCATGTCTCTTTCGAGACATGATCGCATAAGCGTGTATCACATCTGGAACTAACTGACGGACTGTGTTTAGTGTGTCTTTTTATTTACAGAATTCTGTGTCTGGGGAGTCGAAACACATTTTTTCCGAATTTCAAACGTAGGGAGTAAACTTTGTAAATCTTCGTAATAACAATCTAAGACGTGAGTTTAATTTGGTCGGTTGAAACATTTCCTTTCAGTTATGCTACATTTTCTAATTGTTGTATTCTGTTAATAAAGTAGAAAAAAGATTGTGGTTGAACTGGTTCATAAGAATATTCGAGTGTAAGAACCTGAGGCTTCACAGATAGCCCAGCTCTACGTTTTCGATTTCCTAAATTGCTGTTAAATAGCTTGAAGACTTCTGACAGAGGACGGAAAATGGGACACTTGTATCCGAAGACGTATTGCATGACAAAGGATGAATTCCAAAGGCCGAGTAGGGTATTGAGAAGCAGGAAGATTTCATTGTTTTTATGTGATATCGGTCCTCCTGTATGGCAGCGAATGCTGAACAATCTTCTCGAGGATGAAGAAGAGACTCGAAGAAATAGAAATGCGGTTATTCATGGGAATATTGATGATATCATGGGCCTGGCATGTGAGTAACGACAATGTTTGGAGAGAATGCAAACAAAAAGGAATCTTATACTTAGCATCAGGAAAGAGACAGATTAGGTTTCTATGAAATGTAATGAAGGAGGAGGGCTTGGAGAATCTAATACTTACAGGACAGATAGAATGAAAGACAGGCAGGGAAAACAACGCGGGACATACTTGATGGGCAAGTGGATGTCGAAGCGGGATTTTGGAGAGATACGAAGATTTAAAATGTTAAGTTCAACAAAGGATAGGAGCAAATGGAAGTCCATGATCGCCTCCGTCCTGAAAGAACATGACATAAGAAGAAGAAAAAAAAGAAGAAGAAGAAGAAGAAGAAGAAATTGATAGTAACTGAACGAAAGAAGAAATGTAAAAAAAATACAGTCCTACTTTTTAAACAAAACTATCAAACTACTATCAAACTACTAACTGATCGCGAAAAACTTGCTATAAATAACTTCTCATTCGCTGATATATTACACGGTGCCATAGATAAAATGTGGTCAAAACTACTCTAAAAGGAAAATAACACTGACATGAAATTTTAACAGTTATATTTGCAAAAATCACTCAAAAACATCTTGAAATATTAAAAAGTAAATTTATTCAAATTTATTGACTTCTACTATCACCCTAGATGATTTCGGAATGGCCAACATCTCTTCTTTTTAAGTTAGTGAATGCTCCCATCATCAATGCCTTCAGTTCATCGTTGGTGTCACAAGGAGATTTGTTGATCTGTCACTCAAGTGCTCCCCACACATAATAAAATAAGGTTTGCAGTCTGGGGAGTTAGGTAACCAGATGTAAGGGGTGATGTGGGCGCAGAAATTGTCTGACAGCCATGACTGTGTCCTACGATTTGTGTTGCATAGCGCAGAGTTCTTTTGTCAGGCAAAAAGACTTTCAGCAGCCACGCTCTTAACCCAAGGTAGCACTACCTTCTCAGAGCACTTGATCTAAGCCTCCTTATAGAGTTTGAGTCCCTCACAAAGATTTGGATGTTCTCTTATCAAAACGATCAAAGAGATTTTTCTGAGTTGCCTTATTTACAGCCAAACACTCTGAAGTATTTGTATTGGAGCTTCCGGCGTATGTTACAAGCATGCCGCTTCCAAATCTTTGGCCGAGTGAATTGCATCATGGGGAACTTTTTCCCATAGACGGTGCCCAAATATTCGTATTACATTTTGCAGTTAACAAAATCAAAATCAATAACGCGCATGTGCGAAATTAAAAATATAAATGGTAATAATACACTGATAGCACCCTGTATAATTCATACGGAAAATTACTTTTGAATGATAATAATGGCACCTGATGAACTGAACTGACTTTGTAACATGGGCTTACTTCAAGAGTTCTTGAACATTAATATGGTTGTATGTTATTTGGATGATACTTAGTAAAACAGAAAAAAATTACAGATAGAGCATCAAAATCATTAATAATATCTTGTGAGAATAGACTGCTTTTATACGCCATCTTCCTTCAGGAAATGGGTGATCATGGCCCTCCACATATTCCTATTCTTTGTAGGTCTTAATATATTTAGTCTTCTTATTACTTCTAAAACCTGCTCGTCCATATGTTTGCTTAAACCCATCAAGTAAGGCACGTAATGATTTCCTCTATTACTCTTTTCCTCTATAAAACCCTATGCGTATAAAATATCCAAGCCTTTCTTCCTTCCTTCCTCTTCCTTCACGTGTCCCAGAAATGTCAACCGTCTCTTCCTGATGACATGTATATGTTTTTTTTTGGCGCTCTCTCCAAAAGCTCGTCGAATTCCAGTTAAATACCCTGCATTCACTTTCCTCCAGTTATGGGATAAATAACAAGTGTAGGACTTGGGGACTCTGCCCTTAAAAACAAATCTCAATGAATCTTGGTACGCGAAAAGAAAAACATATTACTAGACACAAAAGTTATATTAAAAAAACAACAATAAATTGTTGAAAGAAAAAGGTATTATCAGCAATAAATAAATAAAATTTAGTTGGCAATAAATGACCCGCCGAGGTTGATATGCCATAAAATAAAACAACCAACCAAACAAAAGCTCGTCGTTGCTAACATGTTCAGTCAATGGTATCATCATCAACCTTCTGTAGAACTAACTTTCTGTTGCTTCGAGTCTCTCTTTCATCTGAGAGAACATTTTTTCAGCACTCACCGCCATATAGGAGGACATATCACGTAACAGTCCAGTACTCTTTTCTTTGTTTCCAAATAATTTTTTCTGACTCTCAATACTCCGCTTACAGTCACCAAAAGTGAATACATCGGTAATTACTAATACATATCTATCTTCTTCCGTGCTGTTTCGACTTAAAAGAACTCTGTAAATCAGCAAATTTTCTCCCTTTCAGCATGACTCCACGTTTTCTACCATCTACTCAGGTCCATTTGTGCTTCTTTAACACCTACAAAGACATCATGTGGCGTATATTTCAAGAGCAGCACCACATACAGTTTTGTACTGAGACCTTCACCCCTATTAAAACTATTGTTAATCATTAGCGAAAGAGACCCTTATTCTAAAGCTGAGATTAGGAGATCACATGTTGTCATACATTTCTCAAGTGTATTTTTGCAGAAGTGAATATAATAATCTCGTATTCGAACACAACTCTCCGATTTCTCATCCTGAGTCTAGAAATTACATCATCTATCTATCTATCTATCTATCTATCTATCTATCTATCTATCTATAAAAAATATTCAATATATTTTTTTTACCAGTGAGGATTGCCTGTCCCTCTGCCTACATATAATTTTACAATTCAAAATTTATATATATATATCTATTATCATATATAAATTAGAGAAAATTTTCAGAATTCAAAGGTGTCGGATGCACATTTCGACATGGGATCTCTAACAGAGATTCCACGTCACGTCAGCGACATTACTTTGTTCCAAATGGCGAAGGCCCTGGGGTAAAGGGGGAAGGGGCAAGGTTAACAACGGTCAAGAATTGAGAGATCCCTTAAGGTCAGGGAAGTGGGATTTTTTAAAGCAAAGCAGAAGAGTTAGACGGGGTATCAAATATCAAAAGGCAGGGGCTAGTGAATGTTTACAGGGGTTTGAAACGGTATATTTAGGAGGGGAAGGAATAGATTTAAATGTAAGATCTTAAAATTTTTTAATTAAGTTCATCCATTACAGGAAGTCATGAATTTAAAGCTATTAAAGATATATATATATATATATATATATATATATATATATATACACATACATATATGTGTGTGTGTTAACAAAGGAAAAGAGCGGTTTGGTACAGGAGTCCATATTTTATAAAGATAGACAACTAAAGAAGTTTTACTTTTTTAAGGTTAAGATTTTGAGCTGTTTGAAGATGTGTATTTAGGGAGGAAGGAATGGGTTTCAATATAAGAAAACAATTATTTAAGTTTATTTAATTAAACCTTTTAGGTAGATGCGAACTAAATGTCAATTACAGGAAGTTATCAGTTTAAAAATTATGAGAGAAAAAAAATATATATGTCTTAACCAAGGAAAAAAGAGGTTTAGTAAAAGAATCCATATTTATAAAGATAGGGAATTAAAGAAGATTGGGATAGGAAGGTAGGGGGGGTTAAAATACTTTTTAAGGTTAACGTTAAGGCAAAATTAAGATTAAAATTTAAATTGAATCTATTTAATTTATATTCTAACATCTAGCAAACGGGGATTTAAATTCTAAATTTATGTATTCAAAAAAATTGGCTTGTGGTGGCACTTACGGATGAATTCCCTTCTAAGATTCAGTAGCCGGTGTTGGTCGGGCTATCTTAATATTGAATTTTTTTCCAGTAAACATAGTCAGCACCTATCACGAAAATTCCTCGGAATACGGGCTGAACCTACTAGTTTCCAGCTAATTTCAGGATCCAACCATTCCTCTTTCATTTTCCAGAATGCTCGTGAAAGGGCTGTCTGGTACCTCTGACCGTCGTTCGAAAAAGAGTACCTGTGGTTATAGTTTTTGTTTGAAAGGACCGGCGGACATACCGTTGTAGGAAGTCGTTTTTTTTTTTTTTAATGGGGAAATGTGGGCTTCATAAATCACCTGGGTGGATTTGCATTTTCCCTCCACCGGGCAGGCGTCCACAGAATTACAGCTGCATTCGTTTAGAATTCCGGACCTAGATTCAGCATTGCGCAAGTTCACCAGAATACTCCTATTATGGGAACCGATAAAGCTGTCCATATTTGGGATGCAAGAATAACTAATTTTAAGGGTGTACCTATTAATAATCTTCCGTATAGGGTTACTGCTATTAAAATTTTTGTCTATTAACTTGAGAAAATTTTACCAATATTGATGTTAGTTAGCTTACAATAAGGGGGGTTAAACCAAATTATCTTTCTTTTTCTACAGTTTCCTTTATTTTTATTTTTGGATGATTTGGAGTCTATTGTAGGTTTATTATATGTCAACTTGTTTTTATATCCGCTTTTTTGAAAGGCCTTATTGTAAACATTTTTACTTGCGTTGAAAGTTTTAATGTTGGATGATAATTGGTTGATTCTATTATTCACTATATTGGGTATCTGTTTTATAATATTTTTGGGGTGGTTGGATGAAATATTAATATAAGTGGGGGAAGTATTTTCTTTGAGAAATGGTTGGTAGGATCCATCATTTAAGTTAAGGGTGATGTCTAGATAGTTTACAATTTTAAGATTAGAGGTGACTTCGACTTTAAAACCGAGGTACTTCAGGGCTCTAATTATTTTTTTGTGTATCCTATTTGTGTAGTGCCCATTGGAATTAGGGATAATTATTAATCCATCGTCCCGATATGGGCCTAATTGTTTTAGGTCTAAAAATCTGCTTAGAATATCTAAAATGTAAATTCCCACAAGATCTGCCACCTGAGCTGAATCATATGCTCCCATAGGGACGTCAAAACCCTCCCCTGGCCCCTTTGTCCATGTGGAATCATCAAAGGTTAAAATGGATCTTCTGGCTGCAAAGATAATTTTGTAGTCCCTATCCGAAATGTTCACGTAATTTTTAGCAAAATTTAAACAGCTTTCAAGAAGGTCCCTTGATATAGAGGAATAGAAATCGACAATATCGAATTTAAGGAAGGTGGATTTAGATTTGTTTTTGATGTTGATTATCATATATATATATGTCCTCACACAGGGAATGCTTTAAAGTGATAAAATTAACCCACCCTTTGATGACTGGTCAAACATTATTTTTGGTACTTATGTTTAATTTTACACAAGTAAATATATAATGGTATGGTAAACACTGCTAAAAAATGTAGAAGAAAGGCTCTTATTTTGTATGTATTTATTACATTAGTCCGGTGAAAGATGAGGTGGAGAAAATATTTCTATTTTTTTTATTATGAATCAATTAAAAAGAAACGTGTTGACGTTTTCCATTTGGATTTTTATCAGTCTTTAAAATCAGCGATCATGGCTCTCTACAGTTTCTTGTCCTTTATCTTTTTGCTATCTCCTAAACGCTGTTCTGTCATCCATTTACACAAGCTCGTTATTTGAGTCATGTGCTGTTTTTGACTATCCCTCTTTCCTTTACTTTGTCCCGTGAGTTTCATATTTACGTAAATACATTTTCTCACTATGCGTCATAATCATTTTTATTGTTTCTTTCTGGTGTTATTCATGCGTGTATTTGTGTTTTCGGTAGTTTTTATTCATCTTATTTTCAACAGCCTTACATAGAGCTACTTTTTTGTTACTTCTACTTTCTTTTTCATTAGTGATGAGGTTGTCCAGCATTCACTGACATTTAGGAAGACTGGAATTACATAAAAGTTAAGTACTATTTCCTTTCTTTATAAAGACATTGCCTTGTTTTGCTTTTTGATTAGTATTTCGAAGGACAAAGGAAAGGTATTTATCCGTCTCTTCCTTCCAGTTATGGGTTAAATAACAGGACAGATTGGGTTCTATAGCCTTGGCTGGCGACCAGTCTACCACAGAAAGCAATGTTTCTGCCCAGATAATCTTCTGCCCAGTCAGTCATGTCTCTTTCTAGATATGATCACGCAAGCGTGTGTCACGTATAGCACTTAACTAACTGATTGACTTTATCATTCCCAGTACTTGTGATTTTAATGTCGTATTTTACGTCCTCTGTTAAAACACTTCCAAGACATTTGAATTGTTGTGCGTATTCGATTTTGTTATCTCCAATATGTTGGGCATGTTGGGCTGTATGTAAATGCGTTCGAGACAATACGGCACCTGAAGGATATCGCAAATAAGTGTTCATTCTTCTTCAGTTAAATTCATCCTGTACTAAAATAAGCATAGAAAACCTTATAATAATGCCAATCGTATTATCAACCATTTTCCTATAAGGAAACATTTACCATTCGCCAACCAAGCAGCCAGTAATATATTCGGTTAACATTTATAAAATATTCCTCTTAAAACCATTTTTCAGGAAAACAGGTTTCTTATGTAAAATAGATTTTATCACTCTTTCCAGTATTGATTGGGTTTCCTTCCTAACCTTTTCTCTAAAGTATTGTGGAATGTCAACATCTTGATTATGTCCTTATTTTCTCTTCGATTTACATGTACTATCCATTTTAGTTGTTACTGTTGTTGTCATTCCTCAAGTAATGTGGTTTCTGTTATTTAGCACAGCTTTTTGTTTGTGAATCTGTAGCGCCATTTCACAATGTTTAAAGAAGGATTATTTTTGATAAGAAACATAGGTTCCTCTCACTCAACTAATTTTTCAACCATTGATTTTCGACAGCGGTTGTATACACCTGAGTATTTAGATATTACTTAATGGGTTTGGCGCAAGGCATGGAATCCATATGAAAGTTAATATCAAAGTCTAAAAAATAATAATTAACCGAAAACTCGTTCATCTGTAAAACTTTGCAAATGACTCACGTAGATTGCAAGTATTTTGGAATAATAGCGATATATAATAAGTTAGAAAAGACACAAACCTTTTTAATTCGATATTCTAAATCGATTAGATAACGGCGTTTCTAATCGAAAGGGACATATATATGCTCATCAAGTTTACAGAACTCTATATAATTTAGGATCCTGCCACGGATTAAGTAATACTGATTTACGTTATATAAATATCAATATTAAGTAATATTGACTTTTGACGTCAAAAATGACGGCAAATATTTATATCGATATACAGTCTAAAATGACAGCAAGATATATTGAGACACCTACTTTCGAGTAGATTATATTAAAGGCAGAAGAAAAAATATCTAATCTCCTGAGCTTTACAAGAATGATATATATAGTCATCCGCAGACAGATCTGTTTCGCTGTATCACAGCGCATCAGTACGGTTAGACTCCGATTGCTTTTTAACCCAGGATTGAAACCCGAGCGAATTGGCATCAGTCGGCGATTCTACCTCTGGGCTATCGGCGTTCGGTGGAAGAAGGCAGACTTTTTAGCGCATATATTATCATTATACGCGCCCAATAGCCAGAGTGCTCTAATTCATTTTACTGGATGAGCGATGCGTACATGCCAGAGTAGCTACTGTTTTTCAAAGTTTACCATTCTTCCAGAGTGCTCAATCAGGGTGTGGGAGCGTAAATAATTTCATCCGCAGACAGATCTGTTTCGCTGTATCACAGCTCATCACTCTCTCTCTCTCTCTATATATATATATATATATATATAGTTTATGTATATATTGTTTATGTCTAAACTGATGAGCTTTGTGACAGCAAAACAGATCTGTCTGCGGATGACTAGTTTATATATATATATATAAACTGATTCCTGCTAGAACATGACCGACCGTAACTATGAGTTTCATGCACGTATGCACAATCTTCCTGCAGTACTGCTTGAAGATTGCACATATGTGCATGAAATTTATATAGGCGGTCGGTCAGGTTCTAACGGGAATCAGTTTATAAATATCAAG
Source organism: Ascarosepion bandense (assembly GCA_037127315.1). Taxonomy (NCBI): domain Eukaryota; kingdom Metazoa; phylum Mollusca; class Cephalopoda; order Sepiida; family Sepiidae; genus Ascarosepion; species Ascarosepion bandense. Next base: position 6,379,418 of record JBBBDQ010032672.1, read on the forward strand.
TTCTTCCCCAATGAGGCATTGAACTCTTTTTATTCTAGTCTGGGATTCTAAGTACGCTCTTTTTTCTTTTTGAGCAGCTGATTTCCTTCATATATATAAAGTTTACAACACATTACAAAAAATGTTTCTTTCAAGCAGTTTCTTCCCATGAACCACTGACTTGTGAAACGAAAACTCAATAGGTTGCTTCTTCTGTCATCACAATCTTAACCTCTTCTAGTCTAGGGCTAACTATTATCTTCCACACGTATTCGCATCGGCTGTGCCTCTTACTCTGTAAACCTCTACCTGGAGTCGCAACCGAGCCTTATGAAAAAAAAAAGAAGAAAAAAGCGCTATTTTGAATGATTCACAAGATTAGGAGAAACTTCAACATAAAAAAAATATAATTCAATACAAAATCGTTACCTTACTCGCTATTTCACAAGACGTTTCTCGACTTCAATATATAACTTAAATGTTATATAATTTAATTGTTATAATTTTAAATGTTATATCATTTAATTGTATTTTCCTGAAAATGATTTTCTAGAAATGTAATGCCTTTTTTGTATTCTTAGTACATTTTTTCTGTATGTTTTAATTTTCTTTAAAACATTCTCGATGTTTACAGGCTTTGAACAAGTTATTCTTAGCATTTTTAGGTAGAACCATAGTTTCTGTCGCTCTCTGTCTATTTTTCATTGATGTGATTGGTCTTCATTCATTGTCATATGCTGACTTATTAAGGCATCGATTTATACTTCTAAATCGTATTTGTGAGAATAGAATCGACTAAATTGAATAGAAAAAATATTTGTACCAAAGCAGAGTTCGTTTCCCTTCTGGCGAACAACGTCATTCTGCATTCCTTTCTTTTTTTTTTACATTCGTAATTTAGTTTATTTGTATTTTAAAATTTTGCACTCAGGATTATTTCTTGTTTATTCAGTTTGAATTACATGTTTTCTTTTGCGTAAGTCTTTGACATGTTTAACTAGCTCTGCAAGAAAATGACTAATAAAGAGAATGCAATCAACAATATTATTTTGATTACGATAGATACAAGAAATAGGCCAAAGATACTTTGTGAAGTCGTGATATAAACATGTTTTCAAAGGCCCTGACGTATTCTCAAAATAATTATATGTATACTAGCCCGGCGTTGCTCGAGTGTAATGAAAGCTTTAAAACTAATCCATGGTCCTGGAGCTCAGAATCTTTGGACGTTGGCACAAAAGATTAAAAAGCAATAGTTGTTTCCAGTTAAAGCGAAACCGTAGACTGAAAGAAAAATGAATGGATGTAAGTCAAATCTTGATTTCCTGGTATCGATATCAAATAAGTCTTTTTCGTCGTAAACTGAATTTTGAAGGCTAAATAAGTCCTCTGAGTAAATGGTATCGTGGCTGAGACTAAGAACTACAATTATACCTACTTAGAGCCAAACCCGAAGAAAAATCTAAAATAAAATGGCTGAAAAAATACAAACATACAGGCAGATAAACATACACACACACAAACATCTTGTTTTATATATATATATATATATATATATATATATATATATACATATATAAATTATCGATTTTCTGCACTCTTGTAAGAACTGCAACCTTGAAATTTCTGAATATCGTTTCTTATGTCTTTGTCTATGAGTGTATCAAATTTGATTAAAATCGGACCACTCCTTTTATAATCCAATTTTTTCGATTAGCGATTTTCGATATTTATCGGGGGTACATCGACACAAAACCTAGCTAAGAACACTCGCAGATGCTTATAGTACAAATGTGTAAATTTTCAAGAAAATCGGTTCGGCCGTTTCGGAGTTTATAGATACACACACACATACACACAGACTGTTCCATTTATAAATAAGTTTAGATAACAGGTTTCATCGAAGATCATGCATAAAAGTATATAGCAATACTGTAAAATAGGATATATAAATTCTATACACAAGATAAAATGTTGATACCTTAATTACAATTTTAGATAAAATTTAATCTAATGTAATGTGTTTCGTCTTTCAAAAAGACTTCTTCAGATTAAATAACGATGTTATTGTGGGAATCAAATATATCTACGGCAAGGGAAAGAACATATACGCAATTATCATTTATGGTTAAGCATCCAGAGAAATGGTGAAGACGAAGGGTCGCTTGGATTAAAATTTGCATTTCTTCTAGCCAATTCATTAAGCTTCTTACAGATTTTCTTTTGTTATCGCAGTTTTTAAAAACACTATCTATATACGTCATTCGTAATGGGTTTGAACATAATTTCAACTTAAATAGTTTAGTATAAATTGACAGCGTAAGTAATTCATTAATGCAAATATATATATAATGTGTACTAATTTCTAACGGTAAATATATATACCTTCAGGTTCATACAAGATTTCACAATCCTTAAAAAAAAAAAAAGAAACAAAAACAATGTTATTAAACATGTTATCTTTTAAAACTACAGTTATAAATACAAAAAAGCGGTAACAGGCTGAATGTAGTCGGCTAGACTGTACATCTAAACACGTTGATGGCCAGCAATTTAAACTATAAAATTAAGCGATCTTACATCTTTAGCATATCTCTAATTGCCTGATTATAACCGATATTTGTATATATTTCCGTTAAGCTCACCTACATATACATATTTCCATAAAAAACATCATTTTGACTACAGAATGTTTCTTAACACCCTGCTTTAGTGTTATGTAATATATGTAAGGATGTACGTTGTGGTACAGTGGATTTAACCGTAAATAACAATGACAGATTCGAATAGATGGATTCTTACTTTTCCAAAGAGAAGTTGTCTGAAAGTAAATGCAACATTCTCGCTTGGAATTCAAAATTGTCTCTCTCTTTGTTTTTCTTCATTGATAACCTCTACGGTACGTATGTTCTGATATGTAAGACGTTTATAATGCGACGAGCAAACTGATTTCACACCCTCTCTCGCATTTTCATCCGGTCAGATGTGGTCAGATGATCTGAGATAAAATTTGTCAAGTTTGACCTAAACGACTAGAAATAATTGAAAAGACAATTCGAAATAAGAAAATTTTCTTGTTGTTTGACCATAATTCTTTTTGACGAAATCTTGTGGCGTAGTTTTCGCTCTGAAGGTTATAATCGTGCTATGTCGGTTGCTAACAGACTTAACGCATCTAAAATGTTAGGAACTTGGTAATCTTCCACTGAAAGCTGACTCCTTTTATTTGGCTAACTGCCAACTAATATCAATTGCCTAGTAGTTCTACTGAACTCCAATAGAACTCTAAAGAACTCCTATGAACTGCCGAAGAACTCTTAAGAACTTCTCAAGAACTCAACTCTTATTAATATAAAAGGAAGAGTGCATTATCTGAGGACTAGGTGTGTTTACCCATAACGCAAAACATACAGAATAAAAGACAATAACATTTAGAATTGCACTTAAAACGTTAAATACATTTCATGATGAAAATGACAAAAGAAGACATGCGTCTACTTCCTTTGCATCAGTTCAAGCTTGGTCATAATGCTTCTTAAACTGCTTCCAAAATGAACACAGCAAGTGGCGACGCTTCTTCCCGTGACAAGAAAGTACAGCGCTGGTTTTTGAAGTTCAAGAAGGTACGAGTCTTGAATACGAAAGTGATAGAAAGCGTCCATCTGTAACTTTCAATTAACATATGAAAACATTGGTTGAACAGAATCCATATCAAAGCGTCACAAAGATTATGGGTGTATAAATTTCAACAATATCGGACTACCTTAAGGAAATTGAGATGATGAAGAAATTCGGTAAATCGGTTCTACAAGAACTGAATGAATGCCAAAGTCTTCGGCGTTCTGAAAAGTGTTTCTGATGCTGCATCTGCGAAATTCGATTAATCCATTTCTTGATAGAAAAGTGACTTATGATGAGAAATGAATCCTTTATTACGATCGGCTCGGTTGCTTGATCATGAGCAAGCACACAAACACTTACCAAAATCGAAACAGAAGAGAATGGTAACTGTCTGGTGGTCCACCATTGGCCTTATCTATTAGAGATTTTAGAAATCTACCCACACCAATACTGCTGAGTTTTAGTGGCAGAAACTGGATGAAATGCAGAAACTACGCTCAAAACATTAAAGTTTTATCGCTAAGGCATAAACAACTTTGAAAACTGATGGCCTAATTGTATAGATACCCAGTGTTTCTGTTTTGGCTAATCTAAATGTTACCGCCCATTAATTCAGGATCAAATTGATTCTTAGATCGGACATTATGTTCCAGATAATCCAATACAAAGCAAGACGTGTGGCATTATTCTACGCATAAATGTTATGGTGAATCACGTCTATTCCTCAGATAATGGACTCTCCCTCCTATATTAATAAAAGTTAACAGGAATTGGAGTTAAGTATAACTACTAGGCAGTTAATATTAGTCGGCAGTTAGTTGAATACTAAGGAGTAAGCTTACAGTAGAAGATTACCAAGTTCATAACATTTTGGGTGCTTTAAGCCGGTTAGTAACCTTTAGTGCGAAAACTATTCACAACAATAAACGAGATACAAACATGTGAAGATAAACTGTCCATTTTAAACACCAAACATCAGAAATTATAAAGCCACACAATTCAATTTCTCTCTCAGACGGAACGAATATCGAAACATGATAGAATTAAAAGGATGTATAAAATATGCATAAATAATTCCAAAAATATATGGAAAATTAACCAACACTGTTAAGAAAATAGTATAAATGTGGGTAATCTGAAGCCGTAGGGAGCTGGTTAATCATTCTTTGATTCCACCTTGTGTCATACTTAACCGAACCCCCTACAGCCTACAAGTTTTATCCAGAATTATCATCATCAGAATTATCAGAAGGCTTTCATCGTTATCAGAAATTTGGTTATCGGTCGGTTGGAATATGTGGAATTGTGTGGAATAGTGTAAGAATAAAATATACATTTCGCATTTTAAAATAGAAATTTATTAAAAGGAAAGTATAACACAAGTTGTAGAAGTTAATGTGCCATTCGAAAGATTATTAAGAAGTTAAGGGCAGAGTTTGTGTTCAATGAGAAAGTTAAAAGTATGAAGATTTGTAGAAAATGTCCGTAGTAGTTGTTGTATCATACGATTAGAACTCTTCACTTAAAAAGTGTAGCAAAATCAGACTGCATGATGTAGCAGTCATTCTGTATCATAGTAAAAATAAACATGTGTATATAGCTACTTATCGTTTTCCTCGTTTTGCATCTATCCTTTTTGTTCATGTTTGTTAAACATTCACGTACAAAGTGACCAAGTCTTCCGTATTTTATACTTGTTTTCCCTTCAGTTGGGCACTGTCCTATTTCGTAGTTTCCTTTGCAATATGTGCAATTCTGCACATGTTTCACTCTCTTTGTTTTCACTTCAAGTGTGCTAGATGGTTCTGGTGAGGTCTGAAATGATTCTAGCTGTTTTGTTTTTGTTTCTTCAGTTTCTTCTATTTTTAGTGCTGAAGGGATAGTTAGGTCTCCTCCTTCCTTTAGTAGTGATTTTTGTGTGGATTTTTTATTTAATCCAAAAATAAATATGTCCACCATTAAGGTTTCCTCACATGTGTAATCGTATTCGCATTCTTTTATGATCTGCCGAATATTTTTTAGGTATGCATGTGCCGGTTTTTTAACCTGCTGTCGACACTGCATCAACTCGTGAGGGAAGACACTAAAATCCGACCGGAGTTTAGCAAAGGCACTAAATCTTTGCATATACCCTTCTACTGTTTTCTCCTCCTTATTATCAAAGACAAATGTTTCGCTAATTTTCTGTCCCTCGTCTTCTGCCCAGATGAGTGGATAATTTATTTTTTCGCTTTCACTTGTACCGCTAAGCGTACCTCTAAAGTGCAGTGTCGCTTTCCGTAAAAATTTGTCTATTTCTTTTGGAACTATCCCAATCTATTGTAGGCGGAGGCACCTGGTATGTGGAGATAATGAAGATAAAAGTTCAGAAACGAGGTAAAAATCCAAACAAAAGAGAAAATCCGAAGGAAGTCTGATTTACGTGGGAATAAATATGGCCGTCGTCGCTTTGTTAAAGCGTGTATTGTTTTGTGTACTCACGATACACTAATACCATTCCAGATGAGTTTGTTCATTGGAACTTATGTCGTTTGCTGTTCCTTCTTTGTTTAGTTTACTCCTGACACCATCTTTTGATACTTATTTAGAGTCGTCTCCAGAAACGAGGAAAACGATAAGTGGCTAGCCACTTATCGTTTTCCTCGTTTCTAATGACGATTCTGAAAAAGTATCGAAAGAGTAGTAATTGTTGAAAGAGTATATGCGTACGTACGTATTATCGTTTGTTCTATAGGAATGGCTTTAAATTGAGAAGCAGTAAATGGGATCAGCAGAAGGAAAGAGAAAGAGAACAAATGTTTGGGTCAGATTGTATCTTCTCTCGTTACATTTTAGCTTGTCGTCTTTGCTGCTTCTAACCCTGCCTGTCTTGACTAACGTCGAGGTCATTTATATAGTCCTTTTTGAATTTCGCATTTGATCGGCAAGTCCCTTTTGGTCTTGCAGGTCGCTCGCATTGGTCAAAAATAAATTTAACACCGACTTGCGAAATCTGATTTCGACTTTTTCTTTAAGCACAAGATCAATAATTTTTTTTATTTGGGAAAAACCAGGATTTCACACGTCTTTGTGAACTTTTGTAAAAGTGAAAAAGAAGGTTGATTTTAATTCAAAATTTCTTATCCACTACAAATCTAATAAATAAAACTCAAAATTTGATATTTTATTAACGGCCATCCTACTGGAAGTACTAAAAATTATTTTAATTTTACGAATCAAAGTAATTTGTTAAACGAATGTCTGTCTCTATGCCATAAAAGTGTAGCATATACAAACTGTGCTTTCACCATTGAGATCTTCCACTAAATCTTATAGCATGCAAAATCTATTGGGGAAAGCGTATAAGACGTAACATATTAAATATTTTACTTTAAAAATCGAATCGAACTGTTATATCTTTTTTCATAAGCGGTTATTGTATTGGTGTTGTTTATGATGAAGCTTTTTCGTGATTCATATGTACATATTTCCATTCTTAAATCATTCTTAAACGATAGCATTTAGACTTCGAATTTGGAATAAAGGGAAATAACCGGTATGTAAAGGGAGGTAAACAATGATGAAATTTTGGAAAGTATTTTTTTGTTTTGCATAATTATGCATTCTTTTTCTTTAATCTTATTGAGTTAATTTAAAGAATAAATCAAACGTGTTATCATTATCAAAGATAGAGCAAAGTTAATTCGTAACTAAATATATCTGAAAAGAAGAAAATAGTATTTTTTGCATCTTGTTAAAAATTTCATTGTAATAATAAAGATGAACTTCCTTTATATCGCATTTTAGTTAACGCTTACGAATATTTTATTTTGAAAACTGTCAAACTATTTTAAATGGAACCATTTTGATAATAACATTTAATGACAAATGTAAATCATTTCAAAAAGGAAAATACTGCGTTAGTGTAGTGAGCTTTTTTGAATCCCGATAAAAAACAATTAAAAAATATATAAACAAAGATAAAAAGAATAAAAATAAAGCATTTCGTCTTTTTTTAAAAATCCTTATATCTTTCTTTCTGTCTCTATTATTTCCTCTCTGTATACATTTATACTAACCAAAGAGGAAGAAGAAGAAGAAGAAGAAGAAGAAGAAGAAGAAGAAGAAGAAGAAGAAGAAGAAAAAGGAGGAGGAGGAGGAGGGGGGATGAGAAGAAGAAGAAGAAGGTTTGGAAGTTTTCAGGAACAGAGATTATATATATATATGGCTTAAACATACCAAAAATAAATAAGGTTTCACGCAAAACTTCTGTTATATAAAATTAAACTACAGAAGATGAATATGTTTTTTAATTTTCTACTAAAATTCTTTAATTTGGACAAATTTATTCAAGACTGAACATATAAAAATTAATTCATTGCATTGTTATGAGAAAAAATAAATTTTTAACTTTTAGCTTAAATTTTTAGTTTGGTTCTTATTTTAAGACTAAATTTATAGAACAGGGTGTATTTGAGCAAGATTACTTTCATACATTTTCTTGGCTTTATAGGATAGTTAGAGAATCCATATATACTATACACAAATATGAGTTAGATATAAGTACTACTTACGAAAAATGTTTTTGCTTGAATGAATATATCATCCTCCTCAAGATTTTCACCTTACACCGAAACAAGAGATCTCAGTGTTGCCAATATACATCAGACAGTAGGTGATATATTTGAAAGGCACTTCATTCTTTATGACTAGCAAAGATATATATGAAAACTGCAGGAATTGCTGAAATATGGTAAATTATCCTTATGGTAATATAAGAGGACCATGAGTGCTTATGGGTTAAGTTCACTGAAAACGATCCCTTTTGAATGTATTAGAACTCTTGCTATATTTAATTTTATTATTCTAAGAAAAAAATAAATTTTTAGTTCGGTCCTTATTTAAGACCAAATTTAAAGAGCATGGTATATTTGAGCAAAATCACTTTCATACATTTTCTTAGCTTTATAGGACAGTTAGGGCATTCATTTATACTATATACAAATATGAGTTAGATATAAGTACTACTTCCCAAAAAACTTTTTGTTTCAATGATTGATGAAACTGAGTGTATCCTCCTCCTCAGGGCCGTAGCTGATGCTAAAAAACACCCGGCACAGAGAAAATTGCCCGGATTTATTTGTTGACAATGTGATGACGTCATCAGTGTTATCCGTTTCCAGATACTACGATTTTTGTGGATTTGTTCGGCTATTCCAATGGCAATTAGCCACAGAACGTGAACGAAAGCAGGAAATCGGGTTCGGACTTTTTGAGTATACCCAGTCTTTTTTCAAAAAATTAATAAATAAACAGGTTTTTACGGCGTCCATTCGAAAGTTTTCTTCGTTTTTCTTTCTTTCTTTCTTTCTTTCTTTCTTTCTTTTCTTTCTTCGTGAATTGTTTAGTTTGATTTTCTTTTTTTAATCATATCACCCCGAGCAAGGCTGTAACGCCACTGATGTGCAGGGGCTACGTAGAAGTGAAGAGATTGGAAAAGAGAAAGCAACAAACCACATCCTAAACAAGGAAAAAGGGATGAGCCTCTTCACCTGTTCAATAGACGTGAGTGGAGTGTGAACCGGGCGATAGTTTAGTTTATCTCGAATACATTTTTCCTTTTCCGGATTTTCACTATGATTGCACGGTTCGGCCCGGACCCGTGCCCGGTGTGCCCGGTAGTCAGGTACGGCCATGCTCCTCCTCATGAGTTTCATTCTATACGAAAAAGTGAAATATCAGTGTTGCCAATATACATCAGACAGTAGGTAATATATTTGAAACATTCATTCTTTCATTCTTTGTGACTAAACATAAATACATGTGAAAACTGTACTAATTGCTGAAATATGCTAAACTATCAATTTGCTCCTAAAAAAGGACCCTTGGTGCTAATGGGTTCAATGCATTCTCACGACTTAGGGAAAACATATAAGCGTATTTACCAAAAATGACTCCGAGATATAGATCTATTCCACATGCAGGAAGGAAACTGAACCCGTCGGCATTAATGAGAAGACAAATCAGAGTCCACTAACGATGTCCTTTACAACGAGAGAAAAGGTGTGGTATAAAAAGAATAACAGGACGAATCCAGAAGAAGCAAATTTCGTGATGCAAAAAGGTCACAATGCGGCTATATTGATAAAGAAAAGAGAAAAATATAGTGTCACATGCAGATCTGTTCAGAAACAGAGACGAGCTGGAGGATGTGGAAATGGAAGGTCAAGAACAAGAAGAGGCAGAAAATTATAAAAGTGAAAGAGAGTAGAAAATGGAAAAAAGGTGAGAATGAGGAAATGAACGAAGAGGAGGAAGAAAATGATGAAAGACTGAGATCACCATTAAAAGAGAAACATTACAGACAAGAGGAAAGACAGTACAACACAAAAAATAATTAGGAGTAGTAAGACAAAAATCAAGGGTGTACGACCTCTTCGATTCAGGTAGGTCTAATATCATATGCAAATGAAGAGAGCGGTATATTTAGAGAGTACTTAAGAGAAGTAGAACAGAAAACAGTCTGTCATTACAGATGATAGGCAGAGCTGTGCTATGACTACTGCTACTTCCATTCATATGCTAAACATAATTTAATTGAAATTAACAAAAATAAATAAATAAACTGCTTTAATTTCCTTTTTCTCGCATATGAACAATTTTAGACACACTGGAGTGACAGAGTGTGACGGATTTCTATTTTTCCTCAGATTAGGCAATCTGAAATGGTGTACACATAATATGAATTTAATATCAGGGTGAATGTTAAAATTTATTTGGCCTTGAAATATATTGCAACATCCGTGATTGCGTCAGATTTTCATCACTCTCAGACACTGCTGTCTTGACTGACGATCAGTTTTCCTACGACCTTTGTCTGCGATGGACGTTACTCCAAGGAAGCGTACAAAATTTGTAACGCTGCAAGAACACACTGGTAAGCCTTACAGAAAAATCCCAGATATTTTTGCTGTCAGCGTTTCAACTGTCAGTTGTGTCATCAAGGTGAGTGAACTAACTGGATCCATCAGTCTATAGCGTAATGGAAAATGCTGTCGGAAGTGAAAAACAACAACGCTAAGAGACGACGTATACGTAATCAGGTAAAGTGTGAAGTTCCTAGGAACACATTATTCGTTTTATTTCAGTTAATTTGCACAAGTGTGTATAACAATGACTTTCTACTTTGAGTGTTCCTTAATCCTTGTATTAGGTGAATAATCATAATAAAAAAAATCTCTTCCTTCAGAGAAATACTAGCATTTGTTTTTAATCTGAGAAAAAGAAATGATTCCGATATTAACAAGGATGCCTATTCAGAAGAACTGACGTGGTTACTTCTGACTGAAGTCATTTAATTTAATATATCGTATATCCTGTGCTTTGTGAGGCAATGGATGTCGGCTCACGACGAGAAATCGAAGAAACCCCGCTTTCCCATTCATTGACAGATATTTGCCCTACTTCCCCACTGGAGCAAGATGTGACACAAGGTCATTTTTTAAAGTGGGGACCCGACCGCGTATGGACGGGTAGAGGGACAAAAATTCCCCAGTCTCCTAAGCGGGCCCGGGTGACTAGCACCTGGTCCATTTTTCTGCCGCAATGAGGTGGCGCGGCCGCGGGACACTGTTCTCCGAGACCAGGCATCTATTCAGTGTAATTTTTCTGCAACCCTGTCCTCGCAGACGGAGCTACAACTGAGCCGCACTCTGTCTTCGAGGACAGAGACACAACTGATAGATGATTAGGATCCCCACCTTTTTCACAGACTCATCAGGTAAGTAACTCGTTGCCGTTCCTTATCTCTCTTGAGCGCAACATAACACGTGAGTTTTAAGTTTTCCAAGCCTTCATTCCTCTTTATGTGTCGAAAAAATATCACCTGTCTCTTTCTGATTCTGAGCGTAAGTGTTAAATCTACAGCAATTTTCTTTAACACTTCTGTATTACTTTCTCACTCCGTTCATGAAATTCTTAGTATCCTTCAGTAGAACCACATTTCTGTTGCCAACGTTCACTTCCATATAATAAAATGGATGTCATATAACAACAACTCTTTTTTGTTTATATCATTTGTTTTCATTTTTCTGCTCCTTTCTTAGATTTTGTTATGTTTCTTTTTTCTTGTTCGATCTGTGTTCGGATCTTGGTGAATCATTTTCTATCATCTGTTAAAACCCTTTGAAGATGTTTGAATTTATTAACCTATGATGTTAGACATAGATATTGTTTACGCTTGAGTCGAAACGGAAAGATAGGTTTGATTTACGCTAGATTGAAAAAAAAGCCAGACATATATACAGCTTGCACTGTAGCAAAAATACAAACATACTTCCGGTTTTCACTATAATTATAAATAGGAAACCTAAGTAAAATTAGCACTTGAGTTCAAAAGTAAACATTCTAGCACTTTTTGGATAACAAGGGATTTACAGCTCTACAGAGTATGCAAGCGGCATATTCTACAACTCTCCGAGAAAACTTGACAGTCTAAGTTTATTGTCATTAGATATCGATTTGATTCGATACATATATCAACATTACTTTTGTTATTCAAAATTCCGTTTTGATAGCGTTAAGACGTTTTTCCAAATGCAATATTCATAAAAACATTTGATTCGCTTCTAAATTTTTGATGTCGCGTTCAGCTGTCAACGTCATGATATTGAACAAACCAAGACGCTAATTAATATATACTTGTCTTAAAATATTAAGAAACGAATATAAAAATGCAGTGATATTTACTAGTTATTAAAGACATATTGCACCAAATATGAAGAAAATACTAAATACCTTGTTTAGCAATTAAAAGAAAACAAACAAACTGCCAAGTTTGAAGGTTTTTTAATAATACAATATATAAGAAGTGTTTTGTATTTATAATAATACAATATAATAATTTATAATAATAATAATATAATAATAATAATAATGATAATAATAATAATAATGATAATAATAATAATTTATAATAATACAATATAATAATACAATATATAAGAAGTGTTTTGTATTTATCTTTTCACGAATTCTAGTTTTAGAACACGAGTGTTTGTTATACACAAGAGAGCGTATCGGATGCGAAACACTTTTTATACTGAAAAAATTAAGTGTATACAAAAGTAATATTTTATTGTATTCATTTCACCGCAAGCAAAGCAGTACTACCACTGGTACGCAGGGGGTTACACAACAGAAGAGTGATTAGAAAGAGGAAGAAGTTACAGGGGGTGTTAAAAATGGGTAAGAGAAGGATGAGAACACTGGTGAAAAGACAACTGCATGAGAGGAGAATAGAAAAAGGGAAGAACATGATACAAGGATGCAAGTCAAAAAGATAAGAGATAACATTGAATTTAAATTCTTGGACATTGTAGCTGTCAGGGAAGCAAATGTACAGAAGGGAATTCGACAGGCGGGAAATGCGAGAAAAGAAGATGATAGAGTAGAAGGTACGTTACATTTGTTCGGTTTCAATGTAAAAGGGTGGGACTTAGTCGCTAGTCTAGTAGCTCGGTAAATTCATGCAGAAGAGGCACCAAGGAGCTAAGCTCCTCAGAGCAGAAGCCATGAAAGTATTTGTAAAAGAGACAGAGGGAAGCCACATTACGTCGGTGGGAAAGTGACTGAAGTTGAGAATGAGAAATTTTTCATCGGTTTTCATTACTCAGAAACATCAATAACCTAATTTTCTGTTCGAAATGTTGCTTTTGTTACAACTTGCGTATCAATGCGTAAGAAAAATCAATGTAAAATTAGATCAAAATGGATGTGTTCAACATAAAAGTAACGTATAAAGATTAAAGTTCGTATATCATGAAGTAAAGCCTCTTTAAATCTGGTCAGTGTTCATGTTAGCCATTTAAATGTTTAGGATTACCATGTACTTGTAGACATGTACCGGATGAGAAGGTAGTAAGGAACACATAATGTATTGAATTTCAGTGTTTAAATTATGTATATGAAAAACATTTCAATTAAGTCGTATCTGAATTCTCATTTTTTAAAATTTATTAAACGACCATTTGGTTCGAAGACTTACATGAAATTAAAATGTGAAGTTTGATATTTTTATCAAATAATGTTAAATCCGCAGAATTAATATTCACCAATGGCTTAAGAGTATTAACCGAGAAAAGATGAAATATGTTGTGACAAGAACAACAAAAGCCCAACTCGAATTATATTTTTAAAATAAATTCACATATTCTACGTTTTAATAAAAATTTAATCATACGCAATGAATACAGTTTTCACAAAAAAAGAAATTTACAAAACATATACAATTAAAATGGTAAAAATAACTGGCTCAAGGCCATTAGAATTCATAAGTAATATAAAATATGCTAAACAATTTGCCCAACAAAAGTCCGACCCATTTCATTTCTCGTTGATAAAGAACACAGGCGCTCCGAAAATTCTAATTTTTAAGATCTTTTCTCATCAGGCTTCTCTTTGTTCCAATATAAACTTGTAATTATATATATATATGAATTATTTTGAACATTATTTTACCGATATTGTATTTAAGTAGATATTCTGTTTTTTTTTAATTAAGCATACCATTTGATCTGGTACCAGATCAAATGGTATGCTTCCCCTATGTAATAGGGGTCACAGGTTCGAATCCTGCTGGGTAGCACACATTTTCGTAATAAAAATTTATCGTAAATAATAAGGCCGGTAGATATAAATATAAGAATACTGTTTAATTAAACAAATAAATAAAAAAAACAAAAAATAAAAAACAGAATATCTACTTAAATACGAGTATCGGTAAAAATAATGTTTAAAATAATTCATTACAAATTGTCGGTTGCTTATAACCAAGTTTCGTTAAAATTCGTTAATTTCCGTAACATGTTTATATATATATATATATATATATATATATATACACACACACACACACACACACACACACACACATACACACACACACAAATGAATCTGTGTGTGTGTGTACCGCTTTTCTAACGAAACCTACTCCTCTGAAACCCTTGGTCCGATTTCAACCCAAACTGGGTTACTTGTCGAGCATGACATAAACCTTTGATGTCTGCCAAAACTTTTCAAATCGATTTACAGGGTACGACAGAAATCACCGAAACGCTTAAAATATTCAAACTCTCCTCCACTGAGACGCCTTATGCGAATTCCACCAAAAACGGGTAAATTGTAGATCAAATTCCGAAACTTCGATGTACACAAAATTTTTTTGAATCAATCTACAGGGTTCGTCAAAAATCAGCAACAAACATAATTTCGGATGGTCTTTTACGCACTTTTATGTATTGTTTCATACCCTTCACTCAAATTCAACCAAAATTGGAGTCACTGGTAGGTCATCATCTGATGCTTTGATATGTGAAAAAAAGAAAAATTCAATTTTTCATAGGATGCGACAAAAATTAATGGAAAATATTGCTTTTTTGCGATCGTTTATTTCTCCGAAACGCTTAGTTGTATTCCAACAAAAATCGGGTCTTTTTTGTAACGTCTACCTTATCATATACCATAACAATTTTACGTTTTCTACAAAGTGCCAACCCCTCCGACGTTGCAGCGACAGCGTTTCCACTTCTTCTGCGTCACAACGTCATCGTATCACTTTACAGGCTCACGTAACGTCCAACCTTGTTTATCCAATTGTAAGTACATCATTAACGCTAAATTGGCAAAATTGACAAAGCATGAATCCGGTTTTACAAAGAAAAACAAAACCCAGTATTTATTTCACATCTTTTTAATTTACGCGTCACGGCAACCTCATACTGGAAGGTTTTGAATAAGAAATTCCGTGTAATTTTTTTATCGGACTACTAAACGTATACATACTATAAGAAGTGCCCGTTTGAAAACTTTCGTTAATACCATATCATATTATATATATAATATATGATGCACCAAATACTTGTCATTGTCGATGATATATATATATATATATTGAAAACGACAAGTATTTTCTGTCGATTAATTTTAATGCTCGATTTCTTCAAATTACGTTTAATTCTTCACGGAAAAAGAAAAAATTCCGTCATAAATTTTCTGAAGATTGTTTCGAAAGAAAAGTGCAAAAATGTGAAAACTTTCGACTTTCTTAAACCATTATAAGGGTAAGCAGAAAGAGTGTTTCGTAAAACTAGTGAGTGTTATGACGTAGGC
This sequence comes from Ascarosepion bandense, assembly GCA_037127315.1. Classification (NCBI taxonomy): domain Eukaryota; kingdom Metazoa; phylum Mollusca; class Cephalopoda; order Sepiida; family Sepiidae; genus Ascarosepion; species Ascarosepion bandense. The sequence continues at coordinate 6,395,165 of JBBBDQ010032672.1, forward strand.
AAAATGTGCTTTGACGTAAGCGAGATGTGTTATATGTTTCTTTATATATACACGGAATTTTATCCTTGTCCGTCAAGGATTATTTATTTGAATAAAATGAATAAAAAAATGAATAAAAAATGAAAAAAGAATAGTCGATCATTAAAATTAATCGACACTAAATGTTTGCTGTTTTAGTAACATATTTCGAACATTTTCTTCGTAATTACAGAATATATATATATATATATATATATATATATATATATATATATATATATATATATATTCTCAACCTATACTGTTAAATATAAGAGACAATGAATGTCTATTATGTTTAATCATGAGCTGTTCTAAACATAGTAATTTTGCCGATAATTTGATTGTTTAAGCTGAGTTCCAGCCCAAAAGGTTTGTCACAAAAAAATTTGTTGTTCATCTTTTTTCTTAAGATCGGCCCAAAATTTTCGTCATAAAATATTTTGCCACCAAAATCTTCGTCACCAAACTGTTGTATTGGTCAAATCCACAATTTTCTATACCAGATGCTGTATTTGACCAACTGTTGTATTTGATGCCAAAATAATATATTCTGCCAATGACACAATCTTCGACACCCAAAGTTTATACTTTGGCCCACAGCACAATCCTTGTTGCCAATTTTGAAACCCTAAAAAGTTACTGCGTGAGTAATCATCAATACAGAGTTTGAGGATAATAGTATTTCAACAAGTACGAAACTCGCACGCTGCGTAAATTCACTGCTAGTGAATTGCTAGTCGGTATAATCACTCACCTCAGCAACGCTTTACTCCAGTAGTGTTTACACATTTAAGAGGATAGGAACATTCTATTCCTGTATATAGTCAAGTGTACAACACACACACACACACACACACACACACACACACACACACACACACACATATATATATATATATATATATATATATATATATATATTACGATTTCGAATCAGTTTTCGCTGATTTTTCATGAAAAGTAATGTTGTTAGAAAAATTAGTAAGATACATGTCATTAAATTATTGTCCAACTTTAACCACTACATTTTCCATTTTTTTCTTTCAACATTTGAATTCTATGTCGAAAAGATGACAGGTATTTTTAGGCTAACCACTATTCGACTTAATTTTTTTTTTTACTTTTTCATAAAAATGCAAGTGTTACTCAGTCAGGTCATGTACCATCGATCAGAACAAGTGATAAACGGATGTTGCAATGTCTGGTGAATATGTCGATTGGGGTAGGAGTTCCTATTTAAGCGTTTCTGAGTAGGATTATACCCGTTTTGCAACATGTGGCCTACCGTTGTCATTTTGCAAAATCTCTTTGGCTTTTCTCTGCTAAAATAGTGGCTGTTTTTTTGCTAATGTTTGGTGCAAACGCATCAAGCGTATTCGATAGCAATCTTCTGGAATGGTTTGGATAAACTACACCAAGGTGATTTCACTAAATGGAGCACAGAAGCTCGATATTCGGCTTTGCCACCGAAGTTGATGTATGCCCATGCTTACCCCACAATCTTCTACGCTTAGTGTTATCGTAGTGTATCCACTTTTCATCTCCGTTCAGGATGCGATAAAAAAAACCCTTTTCTTTTTTGCCGTTGAAGCAGCTCTTCACACGTGACAAGACGCCATTCGACGTCTCTCGGATTCAACTCGTACGGCACCCAATGTCCTTGCTTTTAAATAATTCCTAATGCTTTAAAACGACTCGAAACTGTTTTGTGATCAACTACTACGTTCAGTTTGCGCCTGATATGTGTCTTCATGAAGTAATTCCTCCAATTCTTCATTTCGAACTTTTTCAGTGTACCATCTTCAATATCAAAACCATTACTTTTGAAGCGTCTAAACCAATATCTGCAATGCTGTCGCCAAAACTTTATGGTCGGCGTAAGTCTCAACAACAATTCTATGTATTTCAGGTGCAAATTTCTTTTGAATAAAATAGTGTAGTTAAATTCTCGGTAAATATTTTTTTGGACACGAAATCCGACACTTTAGCGAAATGACATACTCTGAATTTCAAGATTGCTTATCGTATTTTTTATACGTACATTACCATCTGAAACTACACGCACGCAGTTCTGGGAACACCCTTTGTTAGAAAAAACAGTGAGAAGTTAATCTATTCCTAACACATATATATATATATATATATATATATATATGTGTGTGTGTGTGTGTGTGTGTGTGAGTTTTTTCTGAGTTAATTATTTTTGCTTTTTATTACAATAGCTTTTTCCATGTCAAAATTTTTATCACATACAAACTTCCCTACCCTAGAAAGCGCCATAACAAAGCTTGCGCACCGTGATCAGGGTGGGAAACAGATAGGGGATCCTCTTTCTCGTCTTCAAGTTGAGGGTCAAGCATTTTCTACTCTGTACCCTCTTACTATTCTTATTTTTCCCCTTTATGACCTAAATACAAATTAATTCCAGAATCCCCTCGTTCTCCTGTCGCTGGGGCTTTGTATTTGGTAAAGAATGATCTTCAAAACGAGCTTTCTTTTCTGAATTAAACAAATACAGATAGTAAAAATAAAACAAAATGCAAATAAGAGAAACAAAGTAAAACAATCCCTAACAATATCAACAAATTTTTATCTAACTACGGACTCCAACAAGTTTTCTAACCTTAACGTCTGTAGTCAGCGGAGATATCGTTCTTGTCCCGACCGATTTCAGGGCAGATGGCCCCGTCAGGAACTCATTTTCTGCGATGCAATTTCAGTAACATTACTGCATGTCTTCAAAATGTCGAGCGTTCTTTTGTTTTGACCCACTGGAAGCGTAAGACGAGTTGGTTGGCGAAACATGTTTTTACTTTCCCTTAATCTGCTGGAAAGAATCCGCCATAATAGCCGCGGTCACCACAAAATACAAATAAGATAAAAACAACATACAGACAGGCAACACAAAGATAACATTATAACTAAAGGACAGTAAAACGAAGTAACATAAAATTGCAGATTTTCGAATGAAAAAACTGACTCAAAACAAAACGGTGAGTCGGTGCTGAGTGAAAACTGACCATTACATAATGTAAATCTATCTATCTATCTATCTATCTATCTATCTATCTATCTATCTATCTATCTAATCCAGTCTTTTCTTATCTATCTATCTATCTATGTATCTAATCCAGTCTTTTCTTATCTATCTATCTATCTATCTATCTATGTAATCCAGTCTTTTCTTATCTATCTATATATCTATCTAATCCAGTCTTTTTTTATCTATCTATCTAATCCAATATTTTTTTATCTATCTATCTAATCCAATTTTTTCTTATCTATCTGTCTAATCCAATTTTTCCTTATCTATCTGTCTATCTATCTATCTATCTATCTATCTATCTGATCCAATTTTTTCTTATCTATCTATCTATCTATCTATCTATCTGTTTGTATAGAGTGATTTTTTTTTTTTTTAATCATTTCACCCCGAGCAAGGCAGAAACGCCACTGATGTGCAGGGGGTTACATAAATGTAAAGAGATTAATTACAAAAGAGTGAGGAGTACAAGCTAGTTAGAAAGGAACAATAGAAAGCTGAGAAAGCAGGTGCAATGACAGGTACATGGGCGGAGAGAAAGGGAAGGTTATACAGGGGAGGGGAGAGAGCTAGAGGCCAGTGGTTAGTAGGTGAGTATTAACTTTGCTTTTAAATTTCTGGAGGTCGTAGCCGTCAGGAAAGCAAGAATACGGGACTGAGTTCCACAGGCGGGAAGTGCGAGAGAGGAAGCTGCAGGAGTAGAATTGTCGTCTGCGTTTGGCTAACCTGACTGTGAATGGGTGGGACCCAGTTGCCAGTCTGGTTGAACGGGTAAACACCTGTTGAGGAGGCATCAGTGACTTAAGCTCATCCGAGCAGAGGCCATGAAAGTATTTATAGAAGAGACAGAGGGAGGCCACATTTCGACGATGGGAAAGTGGCTGCAGACGAGTCGTCGGATCAGTACCTATCACATTACAGACTCTCCTTTGGAGCTTGTCAAGAACACTGAGGAGAACGGCAGGGGCACCTGACCATAAATGGCAGCAGTACTCCATGCACGGACGGATGGTTGACTTGTATATATGCAGGATGGATTCAGGTGGAAAAAACATCCTGGATCGACATAGTGACCCATCTTCTTAGCAGTAGATTTTGCTATGGATTCAATATAGTGCTTCCATTTGAGGTCAGAGGACAGGGTAAGTCCGAGGAGGCGTAGTGTATTACTCTCCGGGAGAATCATCTGGTCCATGCTTATGGGAGGCAGAAGAGGTTGCCTGTAATGGTTGACAGACAACAGCTTGGTCTTAGATGAATTGAAGTTGACAAGCCACTTCTTGCCCCAGTTCACCACAGAGTGTAGATCCCGCTCAAGGTCAGCAGCGAGATTATGTCTGTCCGACACGACAGGTTTCTTACTGGAGCGGGAGTATATTGTAGTGTCATCTGCGTAGATGCCTACTTGGGACTTGATCTCATCTGGGAGGTCGTTGATGAAAATAAGGAAGAGCGTTGGGCCCAGGATAGAGCCTTGTGGGACACCAGAATTCGTGCTGTAGGACGAAGAGGCACGCCCATTCAGAACGACCTTCATTTTGCGGTTATTTAAGAAAGATTGGATTAGGTCAAGCAGGCGACCGGTAATACCATAACCGCGTAGTTTGCATAGGAGGCCAGGGTGCCAAACCCTGTCGAAAGCCTTGGAGATGTCCAGAGCAACCGCGCGAGCCTCGATTTTATGTCCAAACTTGCCATAGACAAGTGTATCTTAATAATATTTCTAATTCTATGGAGTAAGTTGCCTGTGTGTCTGATATATTTACTACTAATGGTGCCTAGGAATGGTGTAAGTATTTTAGTGATAGCTCCAGCTAATTTATGGGGAGCGCTGTTTATACCAGATACATACAGGCATTAAATATTTTATCCAAGAACAAAAATATCATTATAACTAAATCTCATAAAAGAGGAGGTATAGTTATAATGGACACTGACGTCTATAATAAAAAAAGAATCTCATTAAATAATGACAACCACTACACACAAACCACCGAACAAATATTAAACACTGAAATACAAAATTTCAACAAAACAGTCAAAAATCTATTAAAATGGAAAATAAGTCTTTGGACCAAATTATTAGAATACCACCTACTATATCCACATTATATGACCTACCAAAGGCCCATAAACCAAACATTCCCCATAAATAGTTAGGACTATGACTAAAATACTTACACCATGCCTAGGCAACATTACTACTACATATATCAAATACTCAGGCGACTTACTCCTATATATATATCACCGAACTTTAAAAGTAAACCCTGGTACAGGCTAATCAAGTTTATAAAAAAAACTAGGTAGGGAATGTTAGTAAGATTAATAACATAATCTGCAATCATCTTAGTAATATCTTAGATGTTAACCAGTGAAGAAACACCGAAGCAACTATTAGTTAGTTTGATGTTATTGAACAAAAGACGAAATGCAGATACATAAAATTTGATATTAAGATGATGTACCCTTGAATCGCAGTGGCGCAGTGGATATCGGCTCGGAATGAGAAATCGGGGAACCGAGTTCGAATTCCAGTTGAATTCCTCGCATTCACTTACGCGCAAATACCCTTGGGAAAGGTATTAATCCGTCCAGTTATGGGTTAAATAACAGGACAGATTGGGTTCTATAGCCTTGGTCGGCAACCAGTCTACCGCAGAAAGCAATGGCAACCTACTGCGGGATAATCTTCTGCCCAGTCAGTCATGTCTCTTTGGAGACATGATCGCCCAAAGCGTGTATCGCGCATGGTACTTAACTGACTGACCCTTGAATCCGAGAAAGTTTATTAATCAAAGCAATATCTTTGGTTCAAGAGTTGAGATATTATAATTGAAGAAGATATGAATATTATAGACCAATGTTTACACAAAAATGAAATATGGACAAAAATGTACATGTTTGACGTGGGTATTGTATGTTATGAAGGCTCAGAGGTATTGTAGTTAGTAGAAATCTGTTTGTTATAGAAGCTGTCATATCATTCCGATGTTAGAGCTCTACAGGTATGAGGGGCTTATGATTGTAAAAATTAAAAGTGAATAGGTTAATGATAAACGTCATAAAGTTTCTAGAATAATTCTTCAAAGAATAAGAATATAAAATACACGTGAAACGAATCTGATAGAGGTATACAAAGAGATGTGAACATAAACATAATAAAATGTGAGTATAACCTATACGATAGCCAGTATATTTTCTACTAACTGTAAAAACGTTTTGATAAAGCTAAAATGTATATCAGGAAGCTTTGATAAAATTTAGACACAAAGACTAGTTTACATTTAATTAACAGTAATAAAAGCAAAAAAGAACTTGGGTATGAATATGGTTCAAGTTATCAATAATTTTGTATAAGCGTTTAATCTTCAAGCAAGGCAAGTACTGCCAATGGTGCGCAGGGGTCTACGTAAGAGGAGAGTGAAAGGTTAATTAGAGGAGAGTGACGAAAAGGAAGAGCAGGTTATAGTGGGTGTTAGAGAATGGATAAGAGAAGGATGGGAATACTAGTTTACCTGAGAGTTGAGATGATAAGAGAATAACAAGACAGGGGGTGTTGGGAAAAAAATTTAAAAAGAATAGTAGTCAATGAGATAAAAGATGACCATTAACGTTGCATTTAAACTTTTGGAGATTGTAGCTATCAGGGAAGCAAGTATACGGGATGGAGTGCCACAAAAGGCAAGTGTGAGAAAAGAAATTTTATTCGACAGTACAAAGTGGGGGATCTTGTTGCCATTCTAGTTGCTCAAGTAAATTCGAATAGAGGGGTCACCAGGGAGCTAAGCTCTTTGGAATAGAAGCCGTAAAAAATATTTGTAGAAGTAACTCCATTAAAACTAGCATATAGGAATCTTTTTTAAATTAATTAGAAACCACTTTGCTGTTTCTGAGAAAAGTCGTCAACTATTTAATGAAAAATTGTGCATAAGTTAGTTATTGTCGCAGGAAAATATGAAAAGCTTATTGATTAACACAATAAAAAAGCTGCATAATAATATTAAGTGTAAAGAAAGTAAACCAAAGTGCAATTATAGAATTAAAAGTGTCTGTCTTTTGGAAGGTAATCGTGAAACTGAAAATATAGTTTATCTAGTGAAATAGAAAGTAAGAAATAGTGTAATATAACGGTCTGGCCCACCCAAGAAAGGCTGATACAAGCCGTGTTGTTTCCGGTCGGTGAAAAGTAACGGATGTCACTTTGACCCTATTTCCGGCTGATGCGGAAATAACTCAGAGGCAAACAGACAGGTGACTCTGAGAATTACGTAGGCGTCGCGTGGGCGTCGCGTGATCAAGGCAAAGCCGGAAGAAACAAGTCCCGGTTTTGGAAGATATATAAAGACCGCGAAAACACGGATTAGTTGGGGCAGAGAGACAGAGTCAGGCAGAGAGCCAGACCAGACAGAGGAGAACAGATACGACGACACCCCCCGTCAACCCTTGGAAGCGCGCTCTCACTCTCTGTTCACTAGGCTACACGGTTCATTGTCATTAATAAAAATATCAATTGATATATTTTTATATATATGCGTGTTTGTTGTATATTGATATACAACAATAGGAATGGTGTTAAAGAGATGCTGTACATTGGAGCCAGTAAGAATGAATACCAGAAGAGTTATTATAGCCATAGATTAGTTTCCAAGTATCGGAAATATGAAAATGCTATGCTGCTGACAATTAGGAGATGTGGGTCGGCCTCCCAGATTTACTTAAAAAATTCCAAAGTGAAGCGGAGCGTAAAAACTGTTATTGATATGAATATGCTTTGCCGATATGAAAATTTTGCTATATTGAAACAGAGGCACGGTATTGAGATATAATTTGAAATGAATCATTAATATAGACATAGTATAAAACGCTTATTGTCAACATATTAGTGTTACCTCGCCTTGTCTTCGATTACTGTAGTCGCAGAATCGTAGCTAGTAATTTGCACATGTGTTTTTCTTTGCTTATTTTATTTTTCCCTGTGAGAGCAATTGGTACGGACTAGATTTTTCCTTCAAGGGATGAAATATGTTATATATATATATATATATATATATATATATATATATATATATATATATCCCGGAAAAAGCAATCAACGAGAAGGAGCGGAATGAACTATCAACTAGAGAATGTCCTCGCCTAAGACGGTTGCGCTCACTTTGCTTGTTACCGTCCTTTATAGTCCAGAGCATTCTATTCTCGGGGATGGCAGATGTTTCACTATAACATATATAAAGTCATCCGCAGACAGATCTGTTTCGCTGTATCACAGCTCATCAGTACGGTTAGACATCCAATTACTTTTTACCCAGGATTGAAGCCCGAACTAATTGGTGTCAGTTGGCGATTCTACCTCTGAGCTATGGGCGCTCGGTAAAAGAAGGCATATATATATATATATATATATATATATATATATATATATATAACTACAAAAGTAGGCATTTTCGAGACATGAACGCCCAGGCGTGTGTCACCTATGGCACTTAACTGACCGGTGACTACGGTGTTGTTTACATTCTAAAAATTTCAGCATTTTTACACTAATTTATATTTACTCATTTTAATTTAACGCAGCACTTGTTTTTTTTTTTTTTTCATTTTCATACAAAATTATTTTATGATCTTCCTGAATTGATTCCTGGAAACTATAGAGTTCACTTCATTAATATGAAAACTTTCAACGTTCTTTTTAAAAGATGTGCAATTTAATCTATTTATAGTGATCATGCATTAATATTTTATTTAGCTTAAAGCGACTTTTTCCAAGTGTAGTTAATAAACGAATGTTAGAAGAAAGGACTAACTAAAAAAATTTTAAGAAGACAGAACCTATGGACGTCAGCAAGAACAACGGCCCCTGATTCTAACTATGAATTCGACATGCCAAAATCAAACAGGCACACAATCAGAACGAGAAATCAGGAAGCTGAGCTCAAATTCCAGTTGTATTCATTGCATTCACTTACGCGCAAATATCCTTGGGAAAGGCATTAATCCGTCTCTTCCATCCAGTTATGGGTTAAATAACAGGGTGGATTAGGTTCTATAGCATTGGCTGTCAACCAATCTACCGCAGAAAGCAATGGCAACATACTGCGGGATAATCTTTTGCCCAGTCAGTCATGTCGCTTTCGAGACATAATCGCCCAAGCGTGTTTCACGTATGACATTTAACTGACACAATATTAAATATATGGCATAGGTTTGAACAAATGACGTAAAACGTGGAAGTGAAAAATATTGAATATGGAAACACAACTAACATTTAAGAAAAGTATAAGATCATTGCAAAAGCTTGTGTCAGAATGCCATTGTTAATATAAAATGACTGAAACTTGACACAGGTTTTTTGTGTGCTAATTTCTGGTGTATTCTAAATTGCAACTTTGCATCATTCCTGAATGATATTGATATTCTTGTATGTTCTATGTTGCAATCTTGCATCATTCAGTTGCTATTCAGATTTTGTTTGATGATGACTTTTCTTTCCAAAAATAAATCCTGTAAAGATGGAAGATAAAAGGTTGCATTTTTCACTATTGTTGGAGAGGAATATCCTGTCCTACCCAGGAATGGGTATGGCTCGGGTTATAAAAGACGGGACTAGAACGAACTAAAGATTGTTCGTGATTATACGAGAGTCTTCGTCATTATACGAGAGTCTTCGTCATTATATGAGAGTGAGCGTAATTATACGAGAGTTATACGTCATTAGACGGAAGCATTCTTCACTAGACGGACGCATACATCCTATACAGAGACATTGTCTTCTTGATTGTTATTCTTGTTAACTGTTCGTTGGTGTACGTATATTTGGTTTATTGTACTGAGGTATAATAACTCTCCATTCATATATCCTCAGTGTTAAGACATATTTCTTGCACTATTCTTTCTCTGTTTATCCCCTTCCGGGACATAACAACTATATTATAATTTATTAAAGTCGGAAAGAAATAAGTGACGGAACTGCTAAAACAAATCACTCAAAACGTTTATTTCGGTCGTGCATCGGTGCTTTAGGTAGACACAATGTGATTTAACAGATTTCGTCAAGGACTCTCCGGATGATTTTACGTGGAGAATAAAGCGAAGATTAATACGGAAGAAAATTGCTAAGGGTTCGAAGACTGTCCTTCGCCATTCGAAGAAAATGATATCCGAGAAAATGGCTTCTTTTGGAAAATCGAAATGTTGTCGTTTTCAATCACGACAATGCAAGATGGCATGTTACAAAGCAAACATTGCAGAAGCTTAAAGATTTCAAATGGGAAACACTCCAGCACCCAATTAATACTCGTGATTCGGATCTTTTGGATTATCAGTTGTTCTCGTTTCTGCAGAAAACATTTAATGACAAAACATTTGATTCAAAACAGTCGAAAACTTCCTCAAAACAGTCGTTAAAAGAAATGGAAACGTTGTGTTTGACTAGTAAATATATATAGTTTTTGTGTATGTAAACATTCTTTTTGATATTATAATAGGCCAAGACCTTTTGCAATGATCTAAGTTTAAGAATAAAACAAATTTGGTTAGAATAGAATAATGTGAGTACCGAATTGTTGTGTAATATAGTTTCGCTTCTATGACAGGGATTACTGGACGATCTCCTCAGAGGTATAGAAGAGTTATGAAGCAACATAAACGTGGCTCTACAGAAAGATACTGAGAATTCTATGGAGGGAACATGTGTGTAACTTGTAAGTTTCAAGTAAACTGAAAAGAAATTGACGTTTTTATTTAGAACTAGCAGTATAGCCTGGCGATGCTCGGGTGTAAGGAAAGCTTTAAAACTAATTCATGGTCCTGGAGCTCAGACTCTTTGAAAGTTGGCACGAAAGACTAAAAAGCAATAGTTGTTTCCAATTAAAGCGAAGCCGTAGACTGAAAGAAAAATGAATGTATGTAAATCCAATTTTGAAGTATAGTGAGAATCGGATAAAAATTGTGGATTTGTATAAAGGACATACAGACAGATAAACAGGCACACACACACATACACACACACACATATTGCCTTTTATATATATACATATTATCGATTTTCTGCACTATTGTAAGAACTGCAACCTTGAAACTTCTGAATATCGTTTTTATGTCTTTGTCAATGAGTGTACACATTTATTTAAAATCGGACCATTCCTTCTATAAGCCGATTTTTTCGATTATCGATTTTCGATATTTATCGGGGGTACCTCCACACAAAACCTAGCTAAGAACACTGGCAGACGCTTATAGTACAAATGTGTAAATTTTCAAGAAAATCGGTTCAGCCGTTTCGAATTCTATAGGTAACGGACACATGCACATACACACATACACACACAGACAAAGTTCCATTTATAAAATAAGTTTAGATAAGAAATAGTTGAAATTTTTAGGATATATAATACGAAAGACTAGGAGACTAGGAGAATTTGACACGCACAGGTTTAAAATGAACGTAGAAAGTAGAAATGAAAACAGAAAGTAACCTACTTAACAAGTTTGAGTTAATGAATGGGTGAACAGGGAGAAGGCGTGTTGTTTAAAAGATAAAACTTACTAACAGCTAAAAGGGATAAGAAATCAGGGAGACATGGTATCCTAGTTAAAAGTTTTATCAAATCACTATTAACATTATTCGAACTACTGTCCTTATCTTCATTGCCATTTTCACGACGTTTCGTCGGCTTTACGCTCCGGCCTTCCTCAGGTACTGGGAAATTCTCTTCCCGATCTCTTTGTAATTTGTTCCCTGACTCATGCCATGCTATGCAGCTCTGGCATTTTGGCCACACTGATCATGTGGTGATGTCTGTAAACATGTCTTTCTACTCTCCATCCACCCAAGAACCTCTTACCAACAGAATATATTGCTGTTATCAACGTGCGAATTGGGACTCGTTCCTTGATGCAAATTCGAAACAATCATTCTTATTCCTTGCGCAAAGCCACTTCTGATAGGAGTTATCTCTCTTTAATCCAACGTTCTAAGCTATTTGTTCACCACTGCCGAAACCTGATATTGAGCTCACAACTAAATAATACTAGCTCATCTCAGATATATAGACAAATACATTTCTCAAATCAATTCCAATTTGTATTTTGCGAATACATTGGTCTGCATCGTTACATAGGTCATTATATATGGACATACTTGTAACGTAGTAGTTATCGACACGGAACATCATATTGGCATGTCGAATTCGGATTATTACAAAGTTCGTTGTGACCATGTCGCACAAATGCCACTGGAAAATCTGTGTATCAATAGATCTGTCTTTAATAGGTTAGACCTTGTTGTCCACCAGTCTATGAAATTAATTTAAACCTGTGGTCACTGTGTGAAACATTATACATTCCTATGTGATAAATCTTCCGAATAGTGTCTCTGGTTCTACACAAATTTTCAACCCTATAATCAGATCCTGTGTAGTCTTACAAAAGCACGGGGGGTGTATAGTTATGATAATGTTTAGCACCAAGGTTATTGTTTTTCAGTAGTTTTACTGATAAAAGGCATTTTAGTGAGCATTTTTTCCCTTAGAGTGCTCGATATCAGTGTAGAGATAGAGCGTTTATAGGATTAATGCTGAGAAGTTTGTCACGTAACTCGGTTCGTGCCAACTTCGAAGTTTCGTGAAGACACTATTATGATGGCGTCACTCGTTAGAGGAAGGTTTCTGCTGCTCTAACCTGGGTTTTTTTCTCTAATTTTTTGGAGTTTGGTGTAATTTGATATTTTTTGTGGAAGTGGTCAATTCCTTTTTTTTTGTTGTGTTGATTTTTTTTAATGTTGTAATATTAGTGCAACTGTTTGATTTCTTTTTATCGCTTTTTATTGTGTAATGGATGATTGTTTAATTGTTTTATATTAAGTGACTGTCATCTTAATTGCTTTTTTCATTCAAACATTTTTAATTTTTCACATATTTTAAAAATCATCACTGCGTCGCTGATGATATCGCAAATGGTTTTTAAAAATTACAGTTCCTCCTACTTTGGTGATACGTCGGTCTTCACCCTACAGCTTGTACTTCTGGATGCCGGCTGTGAAAATATTGTGTGAGTCCACTGGCTTATCGATACAGTTTTTGGCAGATTGTCCATGTATAATCATCAGAGATGTCTTACTGGTACTTGATATCATGATGACTCCGCTTGTTACTGGGAAAACCTGCTTTTGAAAAGCAAATGCGATCACATTGACCACACGAAAGAGACTCATTCGATCCGCGTTCTGAGAAAGATTTGGCACCTCTCATGTATCTGGCTACACATTTATGCTATAAAGAATATATTTAAAAAAGATTTATATATATATATATATATATATATATATATATATATATATATATAAACGCGTGCGTGTCTGCGTGTGTCTGAGAGAAAGGGAGAGAGGGAGAGAGAGCAAACTTTTAAATAAAATATATTTTTGTGCATTAGCAAAATATTTACTGTAATTTCGATGATGCATTTTGAAATATAAATAATCATTATGAAAACAATAGATTCACTTGAATAGAAGCTGCATATTTCTTTTTTTTAATAATTTCACCCTAAGCAAGGTAATAAGCTCACGAAGACACAAGGCGTTACTGAGTATCAAATATGATAAAGAGTATTACCGAGCATTATATTTTTTCAAAAGGAGTTAGATAGGCTCTCCTATCGCCCGGTCGATACTCCTCTCCCATCACTTGAACAAGACTAAAGGCTCATCTTTTGTTTCCTGTTTAGAAAAGGATTCCCAGTTCCTTTCCTCCCCTCAGGCCTTAATAATAGTGCTGTCCCGAGTTGTTTTACGATGTGTGTGGATTGTGTCAAATTCTTGCAGTGCCATGGATAGGTGTACCTGTAAGCAACTCCTGCAAGGCAACCCAGAAGCCACACTATGCTGGTGTCAACACCAGTGCCATACCCACACATGTTGCATTTGATGACTGATTGCTACTACTACTATAGGACTCTCTCTACTAATAACATAAACATGACAATGGACAATCAAAGATAAAGCTAAACCTGCAAAGAAAAACAAGAGAAAACAAAAGAAAACACCTAAACGCCTCAACATTGCTTTCTCCAACTGTCGTGGTAGTCGTACCAACTTTTCAGTGAGGAACTGTTACTGAACAAAACGTTCCCAGATATCCTGTCTCTCTGTGAAACTAACCTTAACTCTACAATCCATGATTCCTCGATTCCTGGTTACCTTCCACTCTTGAGGAAGAACTCGAATGTCTACATCCATGGCCTGGAAATTTATGTCCGCGAACATCTCTTCCTGGCAAGAGAGATCTCACTCTTGGATTTCCATACCATTCTTACATGTGCTTTCGTCTTTCTCAATTAGCAATCTCTCATTTCTCTTCCGCTCCTCTTCCTCTCTGGAGTGTTACATGCTGGATAGTATTTCAGACAAGATAGATAAAGCCATTTTACATTCGTATTCAAGTGTATTTTTTGTTTGGTTACCTTAAAAGCCGATCATGACAAATGGTTTAAATACTCTGTCATAGATCTTCCTGAGGTCTAAGCTTTGAAATTTGAATCACTTAATCTCTAACGCAAGTTGTGATTTCCCCATTTGTTTAACCAGTAACCCTTAATGATATGCTTCTCTTCCAGATCTCTTTGTATTTTGATCCTGACTCATGTCATGCTATGCAGCTCTGGCCTTTTGGCAACACTGATCATGTGGTGATGTCTGTAAACATTGTCTTTCTACTATCCACCTACTCAAGAATCTCTTACCAACAGAATATATTGCTGTTATCAACGTGCGGATTGGGACTCGTTCCTTGATGCAAAGTAATTGTTTGCTGATAAAAAGAAATAACGCATAGCATCTTGTAAGTTTTTTTTTTAGTTTACTGGCAACTGGACAAGAGTGGGTTGAACGACAGCAGACACACAATCCCTCCTCTATTTAGTCAAATTTCACACTTAACTCGTTTTCCCAACTCGAACAGATACTCAGCTGAGTGATTTATAGATAACTTTGTCTCTGTTGTTGGCCATAATTTCTAAATTGAGCGTTACTTGAATAATAAAACCATCACTCAAAAGGTTATTCTCAAAATATTTTTCATGATGACTATTGCAAGGTAACTCCGCACAATATATTACCCATACAAAATATATTCTAAAATTTTTACGAAAATCAGTTGTTTTTTATTGTATATACAAATATTTATATATATATATATATATATATATATATATATATATATATATAATGGATTCTCCCGTCGCGTTCAACGTATGAGGGTCCAACCTTTTTTCCAGCAAGACAACCACACAGAGATTTGTTTATAGTGGTGAAGGCATTGTGTAGTACCATCCACACTTCTTGGAACTGCTGATAACAAACAATTGGTGCAGATGACTGCCACAAATCGCACGAACAGCAGACCTCAATTATTTAACCCATAATTGGAGGGAACGAACGGATTAATACCTTTCCCAAGGGTACCAGTGCGCAAGTGAATGCAGCGTGCTCGACTGAAATTGGAACTCGGCTCACCGATTTCCCTCTCCAAGCCGACATCCACCGCACCCCAACGCACATCCGTGAGTGCTAACAGCACCTGGTATTCTCAAGTGGTCACCCACCTAAGTACTGACCAGGCTCAACGTTGCTTAACTTCGGTGATCGAGCGGGAACCGGGGTATCCAACGTGACATGACCGTTATACATATATATATATATATATATATATATATATATATATATATATATATATATATATATATATATATATATATATATATATATATATATATATATATATATATATATATATATATATATATATATATATATATATATATATATATATATATATATATATATATATATATATATGCAATGGTATACAGACGAGAAATTGTATGAGGATTTGAAATAATTAAGTAATTAATAAAAAAACTCGATAAATTACTTACTTAATTAAAGTCAAAGTAGGCTCCTGACAGTTGTATTAAAAGTTCTCAATACAAATTTAAAGAAAAAATGAATAGAGCAAAATATACATGGTTTGTTCCGAAAGCAATTTTAAAAAACGATAGTATAATCATAAACCAAAATTCAATCTAGAAAATCTTAGTAATTGTATCAAATCAGACAACCAAAATCGGAAATTAAAAGAAAATAAGTCGTAACGTAAGCTGGAGCATATAAAGAAAAGCCAAACCTTACAGAAATAATGATGTCTCCGGACGATGTCAAGAAGAAATGATGGTTATAGCATCATTCTATGAACGAAAAGTAACTAAATTAAAGATCTGAACTAATGTCCAGATGGATGCACATTAGATAGCGCATTTTGGGTTCGTACAAGACCGGATGAAATTATGTACAACACAATTTCACAAGTCTTGTGTCATTCCTCCTCTAATTTTAAAATTCCTGTTGTCCGTTCAAAATAAAGCTTTATGAAATCAGTTAGTGTATAACATCTGACGTTACCAAAAGTTAATCGAATGATCTTCCTAATATATATATATATATATATATATATATATTATAAAATGAATTGAAAAGATAACATTGAACCCACTGCAAGGTCTGCTTCTAAGAAGGTTGGTTTACTGTGTCGTCTTAGATAATTTTATTCTCCACAATACATCTTGGATGTCTATAAGTCTACTATTCGCTCCTGCATTGAATATTGATCCCACATATTGTCCGGTGTTTCTGCTGTATATTTAGATATTCTTTATAAAATTCAAAGAAAACTCAACAATATGATATGACGTCACTGCTTCACTTCTTACTCCCTTTAATTTATTGTTTTCAATCCTTAATGCTTCTTTATTTTTTTTTTATTCTTTCACACTCATTATCCAACGTGTCTTAGCATTTTTACAACTTTGTATGGTGAAATGCCAAATACAGGTGGGGAAAACTAAAATAAAGCAAGTACAAAAATTTAAATACCTAGAAAGTGTTCTGACAGGAGATGGAAAACGTGACACCGAGATCCGAAGGCGAATTGGCATGGCGAATGACGCATTCCAGAAGATGAATAAAGTATTAAGATACAGAAAACTCTCACTAGAAACAATGAAAAGAGTGCTAGATTGCTATGTGATGTCGGTACTTCAATACGGCAGTGAATGCTGGACAGTATCATTGAACATGATGAAAAAATTTGAAATAGCAAAAATGTGGTTCTATAGAAGTATACTGCGGATATCATGAACCGAGCATGTGAGTAATGATGAGGTTTTGGAAAGAATGACAACGAAAAAAAATAATAGTAAGGATCAGGAAGAGACAACTGAAGTTCCTGGGACATGCAATGAGGAAGGAGGGCTTGGAGACCCTGATACAGACAGGCCAGTTAGAAGGAAAAAGAGACAGAGGAAGGCAGCGGATAACATATTTGAAGGGCCTGAGCAGGTGGGTGTCGGAACTGGGGTTGCGTGTTGTAACAGGAGAAAACATACCAAGAACCACCAGGGATACGGAGACGTGGAAAGCCTTGATAGCCTACGACCTGAAAGGACAGGGCATATAGAAGAAGATAAAAGAGGATAGTGTGATATGATTAAAAAAAGAAAGAAAGAAAATATTGCTGGATCCACAATGAAACAGCTGCTTTTTTTGCGTGACAGCGAATACCGAGCAACTTCTTCACAAATCGATAAATGGCTTCTGACGATAGGGACTTGGTTGTGTTAAGGTATTTTGATAGTACTACCGATGCCCAAATATAAGAAATGTGGACGTTTTTAACACTAATGATAATTAGAGAGTAATTACTTTTAGGAAAAAAAATCAAGATAGAACCCCCCCCCCCCCCCCCCACAGATACCGACGCACTCACAACTTTATGCTCACATGTCACATCTAAAATAGGAGATAGAAGTGATAAATCTCTTTAAGTAAATGAATTTCGCGAAAAAGACTACAACAAAAAGAAGGATTCTATTGGGTAAATAAGCCTTGATAACCCAATGACCTTCTCACCCTTTTATATACGCACGTACTTTAAAAAAGGACCCTAAATATTATGCCAGGATTTGTCATCGGCGGCCACAATTTGAACAACATAAGTTACGCATATGATGCAGTGTTGATTGCAGACACGGAAAGGGAACTACAAGACCTCCTACAGAAGGTAGCTGAAGAGAGTGATTAAAATGGACTCCAAATAAACTGCAAGTAAAGCGAATGCATGATCATCAGCAAAAAGGGCAGCCCAAAATGCCAAATACAGGTGGGGGATACTAAAATCAAGTAGGTACAAAAATTTAAGTACCTGGGAAGTGTTCTAACAGAAGACGGAAAGTGCGACACAGAGATCTGAAAGCGAATTGACATGGCGAAGAAAGCGTTTCAGAAGCTGATCAAAGTATTAAGAGACAGGAAATTTTTCACTAGAAACAAAGAAGAAAGTATTGGATTGCTATGTGATGACAGTTCTTCAATATGGCAGTGAATGCTGGACAATATCATCGAAAATGAAGGAAAAACTTGAAGCAGCCGAAATGTGGTTCTAGAGAA
This sequence comes from Ascarosepion bandense, assembly GCA_037127315.1. Lineage (NCBI taxonomy): Eukaryota > Metazoa > Mollusca > Cephalopoda > Sepiida > Sepiidae > Ascarosepion > Ascarosepion bandense. The sequence continues at coordinate 6,413,728 of JBBBDQ010032672.1, forward strand.
GAATGCTGCAGATGTCATGGATCAAGCATGTGAGCAATGATGAGGTTTTGGAAATGATGGAAACGAAAAGTAAATTAATATTGTGCATCAGAAAGAGGCAACTAAATTACCTGGGAGTGCAATGAGGAAGGAGGGTTTGGAGAAGACGTGGAATGACATGATCGCCTACATTCTGAAAAAACAAGGCACATTGAAGAAGAATCAATGCAACCATTAAGTGATAGGTTCTCTAGGCCTTCTTTTCTCATAATATTTCTATTACATATTTACTACTGTCTTTTGTAGTGTGTGAATGTAAATTCTGGCAAGTTTTTTTCTTTCCACTGTCGCTTGGACTACATAAATTTAAGCCTTCTATTAGAATACTGTTGAAATAGTTAAATTCAAAAACCGCTTCTACTCTAACAGTTTATTTTCTCGCACTACCCGCCTGTAGAACTTCCTACCATATACTTGTCTCCCTGAGCGCTATAATCTTTTAAAATTTAAATGCACCATCAATTGCTATCCTCTATCTTCTATATATCGTAAAAAAAGCTCATTGCTCAGATAGTCCGTTCATTTTTTTTCTTTATGAGAATCACATCTTTGTCGCTTTACTCTGAGGAGATTTGTATATAGGGGATAAGATATTAAGCAGAATTTCAGCACTTTTTTTTCTAACGATATTTTTTTCATATCTTATTACATTGCTTCGTTTTGTGACTAAAAACTGTTCGCCATATTTTATAAAATATGTTTCTGTCTTCTCTTAACAGCCTATCCAGATATTTACATTTCTGTAGATGTTCGATTTTGATGCGTCTAATACGTAACTAACACCTTGTTTTGTCCCTATCTTAAATGACCACTTGCCCAGTCTTCTTCAGCTTCTTCTTTATGAGCTGTATCCTCTCAGGATGTAGGCGATCGTGGCTTTCCAAAACTTCTTGTCCTTTGTAGGTCTTAATAAATTTTGTTATCTAAACTTATAAAATAAATGAAACTTTGTCCGTGTGTGTGTGTCCGTTACCGATAGACTCCGAAACGGCTGACCCGATTTTCTTGAAAATTTACACAGTTGTACTATAAGCGTCTGTGAGTGTCCTTAGCTAGTTTTGTGTCGAGGTACCCCCGATAAATATCGAAAATCGATAATCGAAAAATTCCGGTTTTAAAAGTAATCGTCCGATTTTAATCAAATTCGATACACTCATAGACATAGACAAAGGCATAAGAAACGATATTCAGAAGTTTCAAGGTTGCAGTTCTTATAATAGTACAGAATCGATAATATATATATATATATAAAAGACAAGATGTTTGTGTGATTATCTGTTTATCTGCCTGTATGTCTGTATTTTTTACAACACTTTCATTTTAGTTTTTGCTTCGGGTTTGGCTCTAAGTAGGTATAATTTTAGTTCTTAGACTCAGTCATGATACCATTTACTCAGAGGACTTATTTAGCCTTCAAAATTCAGTTTACGACGAAAAAACTTATTCGATATCGATACCAGGAAGTCAAAATTTGACTTACATCCATTCATTTTTCTTTCAGTCTACAGTTTCGCTTTAACTGGAAACAACTATTGCTTTTTAGTCTTTCGTGCCAACGGCCAAAGAGTCTGAGCTCCAGGACCATGGATTAGGTGTAAAGCTTTCATTACACCCGAGCAACGCCGGGATATACTGCTAGTTTCTCATAAACCATGTTCCACCAACCATTTACCCAAGATCATTATATTATACGTTGTCTCCACTTGCTTCCAATCTTTTCTGTAAGTATCAGATTTGCCAAGGCCTTTTATGTGGCCTAGAAATGTCTAATCTTGGCCTGATGTTAAATATAAATTTCCTTTTTCTTTTAACTTTCTACAAAACTTTATCGTTGCTCGGTTCATAGCATCATTCCTTCTTATTATATTTAATAAATATTTTTTCTTGCTTTCCATTAATACATTTTCTGAGAGGTCTTTTAGTTTTCTTTCTGAGTCTGCCACCAGCATAGTTTTATTCGCGTATCTTGTACAGTGTAGTATATTGTACAATACGTTTAAACTGTGTGTTAAGATTTGTGTTAAAATTTACTTATTTCGAATATGTCACAGTTAGATTCGTTAAATTTACTATATGTCCATCATTAATAAGTTAATATTGAATATTGTTTGGGGCTACGGATGAAAAGCATAGTTTCTTCAGTGAGAAAGTTTATACGACTAGCCTGAATAATATTCTACATCCTCCAAACATATCTCGTATATCTTTATGTACCTTGCCAGTTCAGAACATGCACGATCTGCCATGATCCACAATATCACGACTTTTCTATTGCAGCTGAATAGAATAATCGATATTTTAAAAGTTCAGTACATTTTTTTTTTGTTATTAGCACGATTTTCCTGTTCCTTATCTTCTGGAAGGCGATTTTCGCTATCCCATTGCACCTTCGAATTTCAGAATTTCTTTCCGTTTTCATTTTTATATATTAATATTTATGGACATATTCCAAGCTGATATCTGTTAACCATCACAGACAATCGCTCCTACCCACTACTAACATGGATCAGGTTAGCCCCCATGAAAGCAAAACACTGCGCCTTCTCGAGTTAACTCTCTCAGCAGACCTCAAGTGGAATAACTATATCGAATCCATGGCTAAATCCGCTGCTAAAAAGTTCGGTTTACTTTGTAGGGCCAGGAAGTTTTTCCCGTCTGAATCCATACTGTACATATATAATTCTACCATCCGTCCATGTATTGAATACTGCCGATACAACTGGTCGGGTGCCCCTGCTATTCTCCTCGGCGTTCTTGACACAATCCAACGGAGAATCTGTAATATGATTGATCCCGACTTGGCAGTTCAGATACAGTCACTTTCTCATCGGCGTAATGTGGCTTCCCTGTGTCTCTTTTACAAATACCGTCACGTTTTCTGCTCCGATGAACTTAGCTCACTGGTGCCATCTATGTATGAACTTACTCGAGCTACTAGACTGGCAACTACGTCCCGCCCATTTGTAGTGATACCAATAAAATGTAACCGCAACTTCTACTATAACAGCTTCTTATCTAGTACTTTCCGCCTGTAGAATTCCCTTCCAAAGAACCATTGTATTTTCTTATTCAATTATTCACTTGGCAATAAATACTAATAAATTGTAGGAAATACATCATTTTTTTGAAAGACTGGGGTGGCTTAATTGTTATGGCAGGTAGAATATATATATATATATATATATATATATATATATATATATATATATATATATATACTTATAAAATTTTAAAAATCTTTTTTTCATTTGTCAATTTAGTAACTCAATAATATTAATAGCTTTTTATATATTGAGATAACTTCATCGTAACACTACAATTATCTGTATCTTAATATTTCACTATAACAGAAGGTTTCTCTGTCTTAGGTATTTTTCTTTTTTTTTTCTTTTACTGTATTATATTTTTTTATATAAATATTTTTGAAAAAATGTTTTTATATATATATTTTTAACAATATTTCCTTATACCGCCTCCCAATATAATATTTCTTTTTCCGTTCTCCATATTTATTCCGGTAGTAGAATTTATTTAAAATTGAATTAATTTAATCTAAACAATTGTCAGACCATATTATTTTAAATGGAAGTTTGTTTTTTTTCTAAAAGTTTTGGAAAAGCCGAATATTTTGTCATGTTGTCCATTTTCTCTATTTCTCCTTTCTCTTTTTTCTTTTTCCATTTTTTTCCGACGTGCGATTTTTTCTATTTTATTCTCTCGTTCTTAACTTTTTTAATTTCTTCCTTGTTTTTCCTCCTCTCTTCTTTTATCTCTTTCCCTGTTCTGCCCGCTTTTCTTCTTACCCTTCTCTCTCGTTTCACTTTCCACCAATTCTGTTCTTGTGACACGCTTAATTTTGACTGTTTTACACAAAAGTAAACTTTAAAATGTCACCTTCATTGATCGAGTTTGAATCGATTTCTTCATCTCAATGTTTTCCATCCCACTTTTTCCTACTCCTCGTAACAACGTCTAGACGCCTACCTTCTAACATGATCTACTCCCCACCCACAGTTCGTTCTTTTTTTCAAGTGAATTTCCGGAATGTCAATTTTATTTTAATTGAGCTTCCTGTGTTTAAATTTGTTCTAGTGCTTTCCGTAATAAAATTTGTCGCTGACAAGGCGAGCATTACTCACGGAAATGATCATACGACTCATGTGATTCTCAAAATTATATATATATATATATATATATATATATATATATATATATATATATATATATATGAGTAAAATATACCTAGTCAGCCAATAAACCTACAAAAGTTTCACTTAGGTGAAACCTTAGTATGTTTGTTGGCTCACTAGTTATACTTTACTTATTCTGCTCTGCTTATGTATTGAGCGCTTTTGTGTTAATTGGTTATTTGTCTTGGGTTTTTTCTTTGGGCTACGTGCTGACTCGGTTTGAATTCTTTTGGCTGATGTTCATGTGCTTAGCTCTTTCTTTTTTTACAACCATTTCTTCCTTACACGTAGATACGCGGAGGGTTTTTCGAATCGAGTATAGTTATATATATATATATATATATATATATATATATATATATATATTGAGAAAACAACTGAACACATGTTTAGACAGTTATAAATTGAGATTTATTTTAACTATGTAATTTTACATTATCTTATTTAGAACGTTGGAAAATGCCTGGAATTGGTAGTGGATAAACATATCTCTATTAGTGAAGTATAAGGCTACAAATTTTTGGGCGTTTTTTGAAAATTCTGTATATAGGTGTAGAATTAATTAAAGGTTTTCTTTGTTTAAACTTAATTTGAAATTAAAGGAATTTTTTTAAAATTTTTTTATTCACTTTTATCTGTATGAACTCTCTCCTTATATTTTTTTCTCTAATTTTATCTTTATTACATACTAAAAAATGTGAACTACTTAAGATTTTTCTAAAAGTTTTAGGATGAAAATTTTTAAAAAATATCCAGGCCAGAGTGTTTATAAAAAAAAACTATCACTTGGCCGGTTATGCTGTCTCTCACACCTCTCTCTTCTTCGCCAAGCTTCTCTAACTTCCTTTCACCCCCTATGCATTTTCTTACTTCTTCCTCTTTGTTAAATCTAAACGCCGTGTCATTAAAGGCTGTGTATAACTAACATTATTTTCTCCTGTTAATCCTGACGCCTTTCTCTGAATTTTTTCATCATGTCTCATTTACCTCTCTCTTTCTTTCCCGTCTTCCTCTTTTTGTTCAACGTCTCTTTTACAATCCCGGATTCTGACTTCTCATTTTCTCTACTCTCTTTACCTCGCAAAGAAAAATTTGCCAATATAAAGAAGCAAATCTTCCATCTGCCTTCAAAAAATAGCGTTTACTACCTGATGAGACATTGACCTTTCAATGTCGAAATAAAATGTACACTTTGTAATAGATTGTAATTTGTCCATGTTCTAAACTCTAATCTATAATAAATATCCATAGCTCTATTTCTATATTAAGCACTGTTTTAAATTAATGTTTTGAACGTTGTTAATATTTTCTTTATATATATATATATTTAAACCTACCTTCTTTATATATATACATATTTAAACCTACTGGCTTACCAATAACTAACCATAATTCTGAAATCTTTTGATATGACTGGCAAGACAAACTAGCTTACTCTTACACCTAGCGCCATCTGAAATTGTGTATTATGATCCTGACATCATTTTTGTGGGATGCAAGTCTCGGACTAACCAGTTTATAACATATGACTGCACGAGCATGTTTGTGTGCAGACATATGCAGAAATATTTATATTATACGAATGGGCCTGTGCCGTCAAAAATTATCTGAAAATAATTATATATATATATATATATATATATATATCCCTATTAGTCGACTTAATTAATGCAAAAAATTAAGTTAAGTAATAAGTCACTGTTAAAGAGCAAACATGCGGTAAGCGCTTTCTAAAAATAAAGTTTAAAAACTAGTAGTAAGAATAATTAACTGAGCCGAGCTGTCTCGCTATGACAGGAGGGATATATATATCTTACTGCCCACAAACTCGTCTCTGACAGGCAATGTGGCTTCCGCTTTGCCAGGTCCACTGCCGACATGCTCACAACCGTTACGGAGTAGATGCTCCAGACCCTTGATGAGTCAGGCGAGGCTCATACTGTTGCCCTGGACATCTCCAAGGCTCTCGACAGGGTTTGGCATTCTGGCCTTCTATGCAAGCTACGGGGTTGCGGTATTATCGGATGCTTGCTTGATCTAATCCAATCTGTTTTAAATAAACGCAAAATGAAGGTTTTCTTGAATGGGCATATACCCAGATGACACCACAATTTACTCCCGCATCAGTAAAAAACCCGTCGTGGCGAACAAACATAATCTCGCTGCTGGCCTTGAACGGGATGTACACTCTGTGGTGAATTGGGGCAAGAAGTGGCTTGTCAATTTCATTGTGTCTAAGACCAAGCTGTTGTCTGTCAATCATCCCAGGCAACCTCTCCTGCCTCCCATAAGCATGGACCAAGGGAATCTCCCTGAGAGCACTACAGTGCGCCTCCTCGGCCTTACCTTCTCTTCTGATCTCAAATGGAACCACTACATAAAGTCCATAGCTAAATCCACTGCTAAGACGGTTAGGTCACTGTGTCGGGCCAGGACGTTTTTCCCCCTGAATCCATCCTGCATATATACAAGTCACCCATTCGTCCGTGCATGGAGTACTGCTGCTATATATGGTCAGGCGCTCCTGCCGTTCACCTCAGTGTTCTCGACAGGCTCCAAAGTAGAATCATTAATGTGTTAGAGGTATGACTTGGCAGCTCGACTACAGCCACTTCCCCACCGAGGAAATGTGGCCTCCCTTTGTCTGTTCTATAAATACTTTCATGGCTTCTGCTCTGACGAACTTAAGTCACTGGTGCCTCCTCAACAGGTGTTTACTCGTACAACCAGATTGGCAACTGGGTCCCACCCATTCACATTAAGGTTAGCCAAATGCAGACGACAATTCTACTCCTGCAGCTTCTTCTCTCGCACTTCCCGCCTGTGGAATTCGCTCCCATATTCTTGCTTCCTGACGGCTACAACCCCCATGAATTTAAATGCAATGTCAATACTCTTCTATTAACCACTTGACTCTAGCTCTTTCCCCACCCCATATATCCTCTCTTTTCTCTCCACCTTTGAAACTGCCATCACACCTGCATTCTTAGGCTTTCTATTGCTCCTTTCCAACTGGTTCGTCTTCCTCTTCACGCTTTTCTTATTGATCGTTTTACACTTATGTAACCTCCTGCACATCAGTGGCATTTCCGCCTTGCTCGGGGTGAAACGATTAAAAAATATATATACACAAATTTCTTTATAATTTTTATGCGAACTCACCCATATGACACATGAACTCATTTAGGCTGTATATAAGTAGCAGTTCGGCTGTGTAGAAGTAGAGAGTAAGAGTAAGTAAGAGTGGTAGAGAGAGTGAGAGCAGAATCTATTGCAGCAAATAACTCTGAAACCCAGACCAGCATTCATGTTAATTGCTTATTGGTATATGTTTCCACTACTTTCTTTGTAATATATTTTTAACACTATTCTGTCTTTGTGTTTTATTTCTGGCTCCAACGGACCAAAACAACTTGGTGACGATGTCACAACAATAATAATAGAGAAGATGGTCACTAGTAACTGTCTGTAACTATAATCGCGTGACTCAGCTTGTAACTCTGTGATTGTACTTCATTTGATCTACAAACCGAGTTGTGCTTCAGAATTCATTGGTGGATTATCAGGATGTTGCACAGGGCTCGATCGGTTAAAAATTTATTGTTTTTTAGAAACTGTATGTGCATTGTGGCGCAGTGGATATAGGCTCGGAACGAGAAATCTGGGAAACTAGTTCAAATTCCAGTTGAATTCATTGCATTCACTTACGCACAAATACCCTTGGAAAAGGTATTAATCCGTCTCTTCCTTCCAGTTGTGGGTTAAATAACAGGACAGATTGGGTTCTATAGCCTTGGCTGGCAACCAGTCTACCGCAGAAAGCAATGGCAACCTACTGCTGGATAATCTTCTGCCCAGTCAGTTATGACTCTTTCGAGACATGATCGCCCAAGCGTGTTTCACGTATGGCACTTAACTGATTTCATTAAAGCTCATCGACCGACTTTGTGAAGGCAAATGGTGAACTTTTTTGGTCTCTCTAGTTTATGGGTGGATCCTGAGTACTTTTTTCTGTTTTATACTCACTAGGATATTATTTGCACCGATTTGTTTATTTTTAGTAATAAATTTATTTTACTCATAGTTCCTTGTTTCCCCTACCATATGTACCTCCTTCAATTTCGCCATTTTGTTTATTCTTGTTCCATCGAATCTTTCTGAAAAAAAAACAAAAAAAACTGTTGGACGAAAAAAGGTTCCTTTAAAAGAATGTGTCTTGTCGCTTGAACAGCCATATATAAATTCTGTGTTATATATTTAACCTACTCAACATATATTTTGTCCTGATTCAACATGTCTGTGCGTAACATACCAAAACACGTGATGTTATGTGTCGGCGATTTGAATAGCATTTTTCTTGTATGTAAGCGCACGGAATGCGACTACATACGATGCGTTTTTCCTCAAATTCAATTTGTTAAAACTCGGTGTCACTTGACACCCTGAATTCTTTCTCCTTCCATTCAGAAGTGCGATGCCATTTTCCCCACTTCGTTTACTTTTCCTCCCTAGAATCTAAAAAGCAATGCGTCATGCTTCCTCACATAATCTCACGTATCTACGAGTCAAAGGTCATTATAAGTCTGTAAAAACCCTCCCCATCACATAGTGATATATAATATCGACAAATACGGCTGGCACTATTTACATATGCTTGCCTGCTTTTGTGTCTGTATAAACAGATACATACACGTATACAAAAGGGAGTGAGTGTGTGAATGTCTGTGTGTGTGTGTGTGAAAGAGAGAGAGACCATTTAACAATAAACATCGGTAACTAAACGTAAGTCTAATAAAAATGATCGTGCATATATGAAAACATATATATATATATATATATATATATATACTTACACATATTCCTACATGAATAGATGCACACACAAACGCGCATCCATCGCTCAGAGTTTAGAATTGCTGACTGATGTCAATTCAGTCGAGTTTTAAACCTGGCTAAAAGCAATCGGATGTTTAACCGTAACCGATATTCGATCGAATTGGCGATTCTACATCTGAGCTATGGGCGCTCGGCAGAAGAAGGCAGACATTTAGCGTGTGATATACCATGTAAACACACTAGGAGCAAAGATTGTTCTAATTCATTACTGAATAAACGATGCGTAGATGCTAGAGTAGCTACCTCTTTTTCATGTCTATCATTCTTCCAGAGTGCTCAATCAGAGTGTGAGAGCGTAATATTTATATGTAAACATACACACATTTAGATATATATATACATGCATACATACACTTATGCATACTCGCATATATATTCATATGCGTGTAGTGTAACGGATATCGCCCCGGTGATAGAATCCTGGTCTTGTCTTTTGTCTTTATTTAGTAAGGCTATGATACTATCCCTTCCCTACACAGTTATAACTAAAGAGCAGGGTCAGTCAGTTAAGTGCCATACGTGAAACACGCTTGGGTGATCATGTCTCGAAACAGACATGATTGATTGGGCAGAAGATTGTCCCGCAGTAGGTTGCCATTGCTTTCTACGGTAGACTGGTTACCAGTCAAGGCTATAGAACCCAATCTGTCCTGTTATTCAACCCATAACTGGAAGGAAGAGACGGACTAATACCTTTCTCAATAGTATTTGCGCGTAAGTGAATGCAATGAATTCAACTGGAATTCAAACTCGGCTCCCCAATTTTTTTCGTTCCCAGCCGATATCCACTGCACCACAACGCACACCTGTAAAAAAAATTAAAAAAGGATATAAAAAATGGCCCTAAATGGCAAGTCATCTAAACGTCTGATATTTACCGACAGAATCAAGTATAAATACGACAGGTCGACCTATAAATTTAGGTCTACGATTCAAACAATATTTACATCTAGTGTCAAGTAGAAATACTGTGTTAATATCTAAATTCAAGTATAAACATGATTAATAACTTATAGACACAAATACAGGGTAAATTATCGCCATTTTATTTTTACTTTCGCGCATGCGCGTTGTTTGATTTTATTTTGGAGTCTGCACTCTATTATAAGGTCAGTTAAGCTCGGTCTGTAAGAAAAGGAAACAATAACACAAATCACTCGACCGGAAATTCGGAAACGACATGCTGTACTATTTGGCATTTGCATCGGAAACTCCAATACGAACATTTCAGTGTATTTGGGTGTCAATCTGCTGAGACTCCAGTGCGTTCGGAAATAGTTGGATGAGTCTGATGGTGATTACGCAGTACAGTAGCTCGGAAAACTCACTTTGATCGTTCAGTTAATAAAAGAACTACCGAATTTGTTGGTTATGGCTTTAGACTCAACAACAGAAGCCTACATGAATTGACTTGAGAAGATAGTGATGCCCTCTGTCAAAAGAGCGTCTGATGGTAGACGTTATGTCTGACACAAGGACTCTCCAATCTGCCATACAAGCAAGTGAACACAATCATGTATTTTAGACAATTTCTGCAATTATATCACCCCTTACATCTGGTGATCTAACTGCGACCCCCACTGATTATTATGTGTAAGATGTAATTGAGCAAGAGACCAACAAAACTCTTTGTAGCAACAAAGATTAACTGAATGCAAGGATTTAGATGATTTTCGAAGTTCATGTTAGATGTGGCAAAAGACCGACAGTTTGGGACACCCAGAGAGGATCGAACTCACTAATCAATTGTAATGATTCTAGCGAGACAAGCTTAGTAACCATTGCACCACCTAAAGGTGCCCCTGAATACAAGGATTATGGCACTATTCACCAAATTAAACAAGGAGACAATCCGGAAGATATGTAGAAGATTCTGAAGTCATCTGGAGGCCGTGCTTGAAGCTAATGGCGATTTTATCAAACGCTTTTACTCTTTAGCATTTCATGATAATTTAGTGTAACGTTTATAAATATATCTATCAAAATTAGATGTCAGTGTTATTTTCATTTTGCTGAATTTAGTTTTTAATTTATCCATCACACACTATATAAACACAATCACACCTTACCTATATTCCCTACTATAAAACACGACCAATATTTAAACCGCGTCTAGAGATTATATGCAATTTATGAATTGGTATAAGA